>JAECUM010005350.1:0-118049 GCA_016617855.1 Megalonaias nervosa | reverse complement strand
TCAACTAGCAATGATAGCTGAAGTGGGCCGGGTGACCCAGGTTTAGAGATGACTTCATGATGTAATGACTGTCATTTCCAGCTGCGCGGTAAGCATTAATTTTATAAAAGTGGATATCGTTTGTAAATTGGGATATAACTCTCGATTTTTATTTCTATTTTAGTAGCCTCGTTTGATAATTATTGTATAATGATTCAATCTTAACAATATGGGCCTTTCTGCCAAGCCAGAAAAAAAAAGGGGGGGGGGGGAATCCCAGACAAGGCCGAAAATGTATCTGGTCGAAATTGTCAAGCAAATATCATAACTTCGCTAGTGTCCGGTTTAAATTGGCAAGCCATTATCGTAGATCAGTAACTAGTAAAATCTCTGTATTCCAATTGGTCACCCAATGATATGATTTCCAGAGAGTGACGTCATTCCTATAAAAGCTAGTCTGGATAAAGTTTTGGAGCAAGCCTGGGGCCAAGGGCCCAGCCCGGGGCTATAATCAGTCGCGAAGCACTCAGTGCATAGGCGACTTTAATCGATGGACACACACAGAGTTTTGGAGCACATCTGTCGCAGTTTATGATAGGATAAACGTACGAAATGTCCGTACTTTATTAAAAGATGAAAGTTGTGTGTGCGAAATGAGGACAATGGGCCCCCCAAATCTAATTTCTATACCACTGAGGAAATTCTCTGATATATTCATAGAAAAATAAAGGTTTGTTTTAAAAATCAAATTTATTTTTAAATAACCAGCTATAATTATAATCTGTTTTAAACAAACTCCGCCCCCCCCCCCCAAGCTTACGGGTCTGCACCTTTCGCACCTCGCTTAGGCCGCAACTGGTTGGCGTCAAAATGGAGCGATGCATAATTGATAAAAAGAAAATTCACTTTTATTTCTTCAAAGACAGCGATTGATGGTTATGGACAGGCTATTTGATTTTCTATGTTGGGGTGTTGGTGCTGGGGCTTGGGATCTTTACGAAGAAAAAAAAATCCGGCCCTCAAATAGCTTGAAAATTGTTCTTATTCAAATTTATTCAGAAATATTTTTCAAAAAAATATTATTTTGTGGTAAAGGAAAAAAAAATCTTGGCTCAAAAGAAAAGCCCAAAGCCCGCCCCCCCCCCCCCAACTCCCCCGGAAAATTACATGGTCTGTCCTTTGTCTGTGGTCTCGAGACTACTGGAAGTGTGACGTAGTATTCAGGGATAACTGAAGCACTTTTCATGATAGTGGATGTAACTTTTTTTTTTTTTTTAACTTAGCTATTTGAATCCGTGTAGTGAGGGGTTGGGTCGTTTGACCTCATACACTCCTATTATTTGCATGAATAGAATGGCCCCTCCATCATAAAACTTGACTGGACTCCAAATCCTAATCGCAAATATTCTGATTAATCAAAGTATGCATTGTTTTATTTCGAGCACACGTCTGCAATAACACTGAGTAGCCTTTGTACTCTAAATATTGAGTACAGTTTATTGACAGATGAACTAGGATGTTTTCTTTCTGACACGTTCTGAACTAAATTTTGCTTGGTATTATTACAAAGCCCTTTTCCAGTTTTCTGAAGAAAAAAATACTTAACAAATAAAAATAGCTGACAACGAAGCTGTACAACACGGACACACGGTTATTTTGAGCAGATAAATGAATGTCAATTTCAGTATTTAAGTATAATTTATGGCAGGCGACAGTAGACACTTAAATTCTCGTGGCTATCGGCCATATTTGCAGTCGTAAAAGGCAACTTTTTGCACAATTTTATGGTTGTCACAGGTGTTCGGTTCTCCTTTGAAAAATATTTCACTGATTATGGTGGCGTTGCATAGTAATAGTATACTACAGTACCAATTTGATTCACAGTCCTTTGCAAAAGATTACCAAAAATTTAAGCTAGCAAAAATGGCCGATTTGTGCAGGAATTTCCGCGTCTACCATCGTCTTCTATTAATCATACTTAACTGCAATTGCTCAAAATAGCTGAGCTTTCGTGTGGTGAAGGTTTGTATATATCATTTTTATTTGTGAGACGGGCATTCAGGAAATTGGAAGCAGATACCAATTACTAGTGGCGAAAAGGACTATAATGATCAAAATTAAAGTAATACTTTCTCCGTCTTTTACTCCATCTTTTGTTTGCAAGATTCAATAAGATACGCTATTTTGTTTCATATTTGTTCAGACATTTACATACTAGATTTCAACCAATGTTTACACATTAAATGTTTCAAGAAGAGAGCACTGACCTTTTATTAGATGGAAATGTGATTCATTTAATATTTTTCATTAGAATGTTTAAATATTTTCGCAAAAGGTAAAATAACTCAATAAAATATTATTTTCTATCGTTAATATACAGTACCATGTCTGTTTTATTAAGTGTGCTAGAAAAAGAAAAAAAAACCTTCTGAAAACAAAACAACACATTGCTATTAAGTATTGAAAGACCTTTAAAGAAAATCATAGATATGACCTTTACTTTTTGTGGGAATCCGATTTATGTCCGCCCTTGCATACCTCGCTGTCCAATGAACTTATCAGAACAGCATAGCGCAATTGACTGCGCATTAGAAATGCAGACACAGGCCGATCAATATACATCGTACGATGTCGGCTTTCCACGTAAGAGGAGTGGTGCTGTTTCTAGATCCCCATCTTCGGAAACACGCAATCGAGTACATGTTATGGAGTCTGTTCGAAGATGTCATCGAAGGGACATTATTTTCTTATATATTAATGACTGATAACAAAAATTAGAATAAGTCCTAAACCTCGGATTGTCTTATTAAAGTGCCTCCCAGAGCTACTCAATTTAAGCTGTGCAAACGTTTAGTTTTCACCCTACTGCGTACGGGGCCACAGTTTTAGTTGAAGATTGTCCAATCCCAAGTCCGTCACATTTATTTTTCGTTACGTTTTTGTGAATACATTTTCTTAAAAAATAAATATACATACGAGATTTCAGTAAGCTGTATAGTTTGCATGTATACAACGTAATTATAATATATATATATATATATATATATATATATATATATATATATATATATATGTTACAGTGCCTAAGATATCAAGTTTCCTCTCTTTCACCTCTACTGAAATTATATCTTATTGTTGAAATTAATTTTAAGTGCTTAATTACTTGCAATTAAAGCAATTGCTAAAGTTTCCTTTATTTTAATCATGTCATATGCACAGCCTTTTGAATTTCCGAATGCAAAATAGATTGACATTAAATGGACTCGTAAATATGCACGATGCTTATAGGCCTACATTTATTTTGTTATTCACCGGTATGTTAGTGTATCATTAAGTCTGTTTGCTCCTTCAGTTTCTGATACATTTACGGTATCATGGTTCAAATACCATCGGAAATTAATATGCTCCGTACTTTACCTTTGATTTCATTTCCTTTCTTGGAACAAATTGCGGTACATATAATACACCGCTCCGACAACGATTTCTCATCCACATGTAAAATCAAGTGTGAATTTAAAATGATCTCAGTGACCTTGACCTTTTACTTATGGACCCTGATATGTCTAGTAGACTTTATTTTACTCTTGTTAACAAATCTATTGCATATAACCATCAAGTAAATTAGAGTGATTAATTCTGAATTGGAGAGAAAATGTTGAGGATATTAACCTGGAGACTGATATGATGGAAAACATGTTTTTGAAATCTGTGAATAGTTCCTCGGTTGAGCAACAATATAATAGCGAGGATAACAGACCAAGCAAAAATAATAACGAGTTTAAAGACAGATATGCTCACCAAGACGTGCATAAAACCTGCCGCCTCCCCCCTCTTTTCGAGGTCATACATATGCAGTATATACGGATTGCACTAAACAGCATCTTGATGTAGCTGGCTTTCCACAATCGCAGCATGTGTGTAAAATCGTCGTGCTCTTAAGACGAAACTGAGAGCGATACCACCATTCTTTTAACACCCAAATATTGCTGTGAAGGGGGTTTACTGCTCATTCAGGGAGCGCACTATTCATCAAAATTCAGAACTTTCATTTACAATAGTGTGAAGCGAGTAATTGTAGCAAAGAAAGAAAGAAGAAAGATATAAAAATAAATAAAATATGAATACCTACTCTAATGCGACAGTAATTTTCTGTACTTGAACTGTACGTGGTCCTTGTTGCTCTTTAGTGCTTGCCATATAAAAAGGTGAGTGCATAAAAAAGAACTTTAAGAAACACGATACGTCCATAAATCGCCTGGGCAAAAATCCCCGACGTTCTTTTTTTATTACAACTTCATCCCTTCTGTCCTCTATCCACACCACCATTAAACCGGAACCTAGCAGTCAAAATTTAAAAATTCTGTTAATATAATGTTATATCATTGTCCTCTCTATCTCCTTCCACACCTACACTACACCGTGACCTAAAGTTCCCACTACAACGGGACCTAAAGGTCCCACTGCACCGTGACACGGGAGGCGTGCTAAATCGTGACTCTGGAGTTCCAGTACACCGTGACCTGCGGGTCAGAACCCAAATTTCTTTCAGTATTACGTCGGTCATCGTAGTAGGAATGAATATACAAAGTTTTGAAAGCTACACTTGACTCGATATTTTTGTTAATTTTAACGTCAACCTCTCTACCAACTGAGCTACCGTATAAATATATGGGTTTACATATCACTACGAGATTGATGTCAACACATGCAGAAAATTTTATATAATGTCTAATCTGATGTTGGGTATTTTCCACGTGCATCATTTTTTAAAGCTTTTGGATGCAATGATTAAGTCCATTCTATGTTTTGCAGCAGAATGTGGGATTTTGCATATGTCGACAATATTGAACATGTTCATTGCCATTATTGTAGAATGTTCTGAAATCTTAATCCAAATACATTCCATGCAGTCTGAAGTGATGAATCTGGTGGTTGCCCATACTTCCGTACACTCTACAGTGCTCAGTCTGGTAGTTACCCATAATTCCGTGTAATCTACAGTATTCAGTCTGGTAGATACCCATACTGTGATTATTACCAATTCACATGTATTAGATACATGATAAATGATACACATGTATTAGATACATGATAAAACAAACACATGTATTAGATACATGATAAAACACACACATGTATTAGATACATGATAAAACACACACATGTATTAGATACATGATAAAACACACACATGCATTAGATACGGGATAAAACACACACATGTATTAGATACATGATAAAACAAACACATGTATTAGATACATGATAAAACATACACATGTATTAGATACATGATAAAACATACACATGTATTAGATACATGATAAAACACACACATGCATTAGATACAGGATAAAACACACACATGTATTAGATACATGATAAAACATACACATGTATTAGATACATGATAAAACACACATGCATTAGATACGTGATAAAACACACACAAGTATTAGACACATGATAAAACATACACATGTATTAAATACATGATAAAACACACCTTAGATACACAATAAAACACACATGCATTAGATACATGATAAAACAGACCCATTTATTAGATACATGATAAAACACGTGTATTAGATACATGATAAAACACATGTATCAGATACATGATAAAACATACATGTATTAGATACATGATAAATGATACACATGCATTAGATACATGATGAAACACACACATGTATTAGATACATGATAAAACACACACATGTATTAGATACATGATAAATGATACACATGCATTAGATACATGATGAAACACACACATATATTAGATACATGATAAAACACACATGTACAACAACCAAATATATCCTTATCAGTAGTGTTCAGTAGGATGTAAAGAATTTGGATCAAGCCGGTCGGATAATACGGACAACAAAATTATTAGAGAATTACTGTCTAGATATATATTTGCATATCTACAATGATTATGTAGCTGATGTATATACATGGTACAGTCATGGTGTAGCTGACACATATATATGAATATAGTACAACGATGGTGTTGCCGATGTTAAAATATTGAAGCAAATATTAAACAGCGTTTTGTTGATTGTTTTAAGCCAGAGTGGTGCAGAAGCTATAAGTGTCTAGTAGAGCACGCCCTTATAAATATATTATGCATGAATTAAGGCATCTCCACATATTAATGATAAAAATGCTTGCAAATCTCTTTTTTTTTTTTTTGGTCCAAACTTAGTTGTTTTTTCAATCTTCGTTTGCAGAAACTAGTATACATAATATTCGTCATGAATATAAGATCTTTGTTTTATGATAATCCTGACGTAGAGGACGAATTCATGTTTTAATAATTTGCGTATTTTTACCAGGAAATACGCCAGATATATTTGTACACATTAAATGAACCCCAATTAGAACGAGATCAAATTTTGCACTAAATGTTGATCAGAGAAAGTTGCCATTAATCTGACGCAGAATATTCACTGTGTTTTAGGAAGGAGAGAAACCGTCTGAAGTATTTTATCAAAAATTGCTTTGTATATAATATGCTTCAGTAATTACGAGGATACCTATGACAGTAATTACGAGGATACCTACGACAGTAATTACTAGGATACCTGATACAGTAATTACGAAGATACCAATTACAGTAATTATGAGGATACCTATGATAGTAATTATGAGGATACCTATTATATCCGACGTAAAAGTGAACGAGTATACCAACATACTATAATCAACTTTACCTCAACGCTTGTAATGTTTATTATGAGCCGAATGCCTAAATTACCTGATAAAGCTAAATTTTGACTGTCATGGGATACTTGGACTGAAATACACACACACACCCTCTATTAGTCAATTCTTATCATGACACTGATTCACCACCAACAAGTGCGTCACAATTCCGGTTGCCATTTCAGACCAGGTACCAGCGAATTGATAACAACGAAAGGTGTGATGCATGACGTGTTTCATTTTAAGATCTGGTGACAGTGACGTATGAAAACACCTTATGAACAGTTAAGAAATAGTGACTGCACTGCGTTATAGTTAGTTTATATTCTATTAGTACTATTTCACATTCATTATTTTTGACATTAAACAATTACTTTTTAGTAATCTGCCGAGTATACTTCTAATTCCGAAAAGAGTGTTAACTACAGTTGTAAGAATTCAGTCAGGTTTAAAATGTTGTTATTATTATGTTCATCAATTCGCTGTAATTTTTTACTTCTGTAGTCCCAATGATTAATACATAGTTGCCTTATGTTATACATATTTTCATGACATTTAATAATAATTGATCTATCTAAACATTTGCATCTATGATAAATTATTATCCACATTGTTAATAAAAATGCACATGCGGGACGGTGGTGGAGGTCGGGTATTTTCATTTTGTTATCTGCACACTCGTATCGATATTGCAAGGTCATGTCTCGACTTACTTGACACCTGAACTGTAAAAGTTTACTGTCTGCATTTTTTCATTTTAACGATATCAGTTGAAATAGACTTGCGGTTGACTGGGGGAAGGGCGGGGTTGGGGTTGGGCTATAAACGTAACGAATACAGGAATCGTTCCAATTCCTGTTTAGATCCAAAATATTTTTCTCGGGCGTGTCGGAAAAGTAGTTCACCAGCTGATAACTTGTTAATTTTTCCTTTTGTCCGTCAGTCCGTCCATACATTGTAACCAGCATGTCTCAATATCTTTCACTGTGGGTTAAATTTAGTTCTCTCTAATACAACCATGTATTGGCTTGTTATATACTGATACGATGATATATACTGATAAGATCTTATATACTGATACGATGTGACTACAATATTATACACTGATACGATATACTGTAAGTAAATTCTTTACATAAATAAAGGACGGAAAATGTAGGTGAGTTACACATAATGCCTTACCGTAAATACTGGGTAACACTCCCCACCACCGGCACCACCTCTCCAAGAAAAGATTGTTACCCTTCCAGTTTTCTGAAGAAAAGAATACCTTAACAAACGAAAAATTACAAACATTGAAAACACGAGAGCTCACTTAATTTGGATCAGGTAAATGAATGTTAATTTTAGCTAAGAAGCTTAATTTACAGTAAACGACGGTAGTCACGAATTCGTGTACACATCTGCCACGTTAGCAAGTCATTGTGGACCATTTTCTGCAGGGTACTATGTGTATGACTGATAGAAGTGTCTGGTATAAGATTTCATTTTTTGCAAAAGGGTATCATAGACATAGGGGTTGAACTAGTAAAAACGTTATATTGTACCAATTTTGATGCACAATGCATTGCAGAATATTACCCACAATAACTTGCAAAATGGCAGGAATTAAGTGGTTGGGCACCTAACATCTTGCCTGTATTTATTCCTCGTCCTGAAAATGTTAACTACAAATACTAACATATCTCAGTCAAACGTAGTAAACAGTTAACATACCTCACATACAAAAGCAAATCTTCAGTGACATATTTATCAGTAAACATTGACATTAAGTCATCAAGGTGTGTACTATTTAGTGTATGAAAATACAAAAGCACCCATGATCCAGTTTTATTTCCACGTACAAGTATTTTCAAAGTCATCCAAATTCTTCAGGCTACTGAATGATACAAATGGTACTTACAGCTGCCTTGCTTGGCGCTCATCATTAAGAGTTTTCGGACTGGTGTCAGGTTAATGTAACTGGGTGGGACATCATGCTACATGTCTGCAGCATGATGTGCTAGACATCGCTATAAACTGCCACACTGCAGACATCGTAGTGACAGGACTGAAAAATTGTTAAAAATCCAAATCACACACACACACACACACGCGCGCGCGCGCGCGGTACTAAATGCAGCGCCAAAGCATACTCGGCACGTTCCCATCCAGAGAGAAAGGCTGAAAGTACTCTGAACGTTCCTCACACTGAGTACACTGTTATCATTATATCGAGCTTGACTGGTACATCAGTTAAACTTTATAGTCAGCCTCTCTGTGCGGAAAAAAGAAAGTTCAATAAAGATTTGGCTTGATTCAGTTTTGTTTGGATTTAAAACCACTTTTTAGCATATGATAGGCTATACAAGGTGGCCAGTACAGTACGTGCAACAATACTCCGGGATGAACCACGGGAAGCTAATGGCAAGCATTTTCACATACTTATCTTGGTCGAGTCGACACTCGAAAAAGGCGAGCGCTTTATACCACTAGGCCACCCGTGGAACCTCCAGTTCAGTAATGATGTACTCTTTACTTCAAGAAATAAAAACAGCACCTAAATACCCTTATATAATAAACCCAATTTTAGAAATACAAGAATGAAATTGGTATCTTAGAAAAGAGAACGCGAGTGAAATATGGCATAAAAGTCGTTTTATTGTATTTCCAATGTTTGAGACCAGTCCAATATTTTTTTCTCTTCTTTCAGGCTTAGAATTGAATACAATTTTGAAGGTCTGTGCTAAGAATGAACCAAAAGGAAATTATCTTCATTGATTTCTCGCCTTGATAGTACATAATCCAAAACTAGGCATAGCCCGTTTTGCAAGAAATATAGGTCATTACAGCCTAAGTTTAGCTTTTATGGGTGTTAATAAATGTGAATGTTGTATTGCGTCAAGGCAATCGGAACATCGCTCGGCCATTTCCATTAAGCAAGGAAATAGCCGCAGATGTGGTTATAAGAATGCACATAAATTTGGTGGCTTTGGTGATTCGTTTCCGGTGGAGTACACCACGTATATTGTGACAAAAAAGGCAGACGATGTTCCAATTTAGACTTTGTCTCTTTGTGTCCCTTTTGTGCCATATGAACAAAGTAGTTCCGAATATAGTTCTCAATGACGGCGACTTATATCCGATGTTTCTTTCTCTGCTTGGTGGAAAAAGTTGAGGATATTCCGAAATCAAGGTAGGAAACATTCGAAACCTTGAGGCCAAGTCTACGGAACCTATCTCGACTGCATGGAGACAGCTGCCATTCGGACTTCATCGGTTTGTCGATCAATCATATGTTCAATCCAATCGTAGAAGTACCCGAGGTAGTCGGGGGTGGTTGGAGGGAGTCTTTCTGCAAATGTATGATTTATTCCGTAAATTATCCGAGGCATATGTTTGTTTTGCAGAAAATACAGAGGTGGACCGAACGGGCATGCAGGTACACCAATTTTATTATGGTGAACTTTTGTTTATACCGATGAGAAATACATCCAACAAGGAATTACTTTTTCACTTCAAGAAATAAAAACAGACCCCAAAATACCCGTTTTAGCGTCCTCTGTTTAGTATAAATCTTGTCATTTTTCATGAATAAATTGACCACCAGATCGAAACCCACTGATGTATTGGTCAATTCTTTGGTTGTTACTTAAGACGGTTTATGAAGAATTTGTAATTAAACATGTTTTCTTCTTCAATTCCGTTATGTCCCATAATAATTACTTTAATGGTAGCTTACTCGGAGCTGCAAAGTTATTTTTGGGCTGCAGTACATGACAATCACCCATGACAGTTTCCGCGATTACTCTCTCGTGCATATATCGAGGTCCACTAATAAAAAGTTTTCCATTAGATAATTTAAAGCCTGATTTTCAAAATCGTTTTTTTAAGCTGCACCACACACTGCTATGATGTTCAAGTTAAAGAAGCAGCAAATTTCTAGAAAGCGATACAAGGATGTGTTAGCGGGCGCGCGCGCGCGCGCGCGCTAGAGAGAGAGAGAGAGAGAGAGAGAGAGTAAAATCAACAACTTTACTTGCTTCTAGTTCCTCTGTATCAATAAAAAGGTGTTGTATTTATACTGATGTTACTATTCAATAAATATTTTTAAAACCCGAACCTAGTGATTAAACTCAAATAAATCCATGTCCCCCTTCTGATGTCACTGTCATTTTCTCTGAAACCTTTCCAAAACGGGTCTATGAGGGTTGTCGTCCTTTGATAATTTGAAGTGATCGTTGGTTTGATCTGCTCGCTGCATCGATTCAGTATCAATCGCTCAGTATCACCGAAAACATATGCTTAAAATGCGTTTACCTAAGATTTCGAAATGATTTAAAGAGAGCAAGATATACAGTATGAAATCTTATTGGATCCCCAATGCAACCAGTTCGACGTATCAGGCAGCATAATTTCTAAAATGTTATGATATCGTTCGTAAACGGGGTAAAAAACCTTCGAAGAAAATTTGACGATTGGTTTGATCTACTCACAGTTGTTGTGACCGTCAGTTATTCGCATATATTAAAGAACACGTTTTATGAAATATCCATGGAATTATTTTATACCACAGGAAGATTATGTTGAAGCAATATGAAAAACGCAAGGTATTTATCACAAATGATTTTTTTTAGATCAAGTTAACTGTAGTGTTCCTTGGGCTACAACATTTCTACAAAGTGTAATGTTTAAAAGGAGAAAATAGTAAAAACTTACATTTGACGTGCATTTAACCAATGTTTGGAACGTATTCCGTGCGTTATTTTGAACACATTCTATGCGCAGTCATTCCTATCTGGTAAGACTGGACGTAAGTGAAATGTTATGCATGATGTTCCCATCCAAAAAAATTATTCAAATTAAAGATTTTCTCCTCTTTCACGCTTATAAGTGATACAAAACTGAAGGTCTGTGCTCAGCGTGGACTAACAGGGAATTGTGTAGAATAATATTTATTGACAATTTTGCCGGTATATAATACAAAAACTTTGCATAGCCACTGGCAATAAAAGTCGGTCATTACAACCACAATTAACCCTTTATGTGTGCTAAGACAAGTGAGAGATCAAGGTGAAATAACTCATCAGGTTTATGGTTATACAAGCATTAATGCTTCAGAAACTGGTTGTTGTCGGTTGGTTTTTAAGGGCACTTACAACACTTTATATGTCATTCCGCGGAAATGGGAGCGAAATACCTGGGTTGTCATTGGCATTTAAGTGCAGATAACTAACTAACTAACTAACTAAATAAATAAATAAATAAATAAATTTTATAAAATATTCAATAGAGCATGATAAAAATCACGTTGCTTATACTTACATTAATCTTCTGTATTTGGCGATTTCAAATGTGAACACATCCATCAAATTTCTTGACTGTATAGATACAAAAGCGTTTGTGATCGCTTGAGCTTAAAAAGTAGTTCACTATAACCTACATTTGATGATAGTGAGCAGTACCCTCCAAGCTGAATATGATATAAGGTTTATGATTGTTCATACAACATTGTCAGAGGAGCCGAGCTAAATGTGAAACATAACCTAATCACTGAGGCCTGAAAGAAGGTGCATGTAACCTACTTTGCATTTGAATGGGTTCTATACTCCAAGATGAATCATGATTCAAGGCTGTGTGTACGACTTTGTTAAGAAACGTTTTCACTTTTATAGTTGTAGGACTGAACGGAAATGCTTTCAATATTTCGATGCTTTCACAGCATTAGGAAAGAAAAGTTTGTAAACAGATTATTCAGATCCACATGAACAACAATCACAATTCTCTATGAAATTCAAAGTGAGATTTTTCGTACAAACACTGGTAAATTCAAACGTATAAATAGGCACTACAGGTTTAAAATATTTAGCAGGGCTAGCACCCAATACTAGACTGGGGTTTTGCCAAAAATGTTATTAAATATATTTAATGAAATGATCAAATAAAATTCATTTAAATAATTTTATTAAATGTGTACAATCTAGAGTTTTGAAAATAATACTAACAAGTCAACTTAATTGTTGTCCTGCAGCTAAATTTAATAGACCAAATGATAAATAGCAAATAATTGTACAAATATTAAGGTGTACTGAACAGATACTTTTTGTAATAACTTTATTTGTAATAACTTTATTTGTAATAACTTTATTGTAATAACTTTATATCTCTCCTTATCCTGACCGGAGATATATTTAGGGGAAATATAATATCTGACCTGATGAAAACAAAAGTATACATTAAGACTTTGGATAACCTGTATCATCTGATGTGTTCAACGCATACAAAATACATTATAATGATACGGGTGGAACAGCTGAATACTGGAAAAAAAAGGACTTTTTTCTGCAAGGCGCCAATAGTCTAACATATGAAGGGATATCTAAACTAAACCAAAAACTAAGGTCTTATGTGATATGCATTTTAGGTAGCTATGAGACTGTTAGTATCAGCTATACAATATACTGTCAAAAAGGTGATTGAAAATTTGCATGGATCGATATAACTAAGATAAAAGTATTACCGTAAGATTTCAACAATATATTTCAAATTCAAAAGTTAGATTTGTTACAGCCAGTTACGACATCATTATTCGGGTAGCATCACATTCAGATCTTACAATCGATTAAAACAATATTTATAGGTGCAGCACTATTTACAACATTACAACCGAGAACAACATTATTTATAGGTGCAGCACTATTTACAACATTACAACCGATTGCAACACTATTTATCGGGCAGCATAACAGTCAGGTCCTACAGGATGTACAACACTATTTAGAAGATGGCATTCGGATGAAAATGGGATCACCGGACATGAGTTTTGGAGACGTTTTGAAACTGATTTTTCAAAATTACTTTAAGACATTTCACTATTGCTTATCTGATTGCACGTGGATTATTGCCTGACAAAATAATCCAGTATATAAATGAGTATATTCGTATCTAAGACTAATGAGGTGTTATTGATAAGCATTAAGAAACATGCACGTGAAATAATCAGACAGCCCTAGTTCTATTTTTCAAATGCAATAGACAGTAAGACAGTTGCAAAATGTAACAGCGTTTTAATGAACAGTTGCCAGAGAGAGAATCGAGCAAGTTCTAGAGAACGAAGCTATCGAACCTAATACAAATAAGGCGGGGGTGGGAGAGAGGCAAAACGTACAAGTTCGAGTCTATGCTGCCTATTTTTTTTTTTACATTTAAATTGAGGAAGATAAAGCAGGGAACAAGTTATAACAGACAATGATTATAAATTTAGGTTGCCAAGTGTCTATACAATTCAAATTGAATTAATTAGGGCGGATGAACATTTGAGATGTCACAAGATAGTATTAAAAGCTTATCAGTTTTTCTTACAATGGGTAGATGTTACTATGGCAACAGTTTCAGATGGTATGGGTATAGCAGGTGCTAGTTAATAACTTGCTGGAATAGCATCAGGAGTTAGCTTCTACACAATTTGAAGGAGTTTTACTATGGTGTGTTGCTAAAGCTTTTAAGGAAACTGCAGCACAGTTGTTAAACACGACGAAATTCGAAGCTGTGGTATAACGAATTTAAACAGTATTGATGAAATGGTTAGAAATGCAAGACGCGATAATGATATAGCAATGCAATAAGCGATAACGATTAATAATGCAATAAGCGATAACAATATAGTAATGCAGTGAGCGATAATGATATAGTAATGCAAAAGCGATAATGATATAGTAATGTAACAGGCAATAATGATGCAGCTTGTCAGTAGTTTCATTTCATCTTGCAAAATATAACATGCCCCTTGAGATGACAAACGTCATAAATAAAAAGTAAGCGATATTGAACTTCAATCAAAACGTTTATGTTGAGCGTAAATAGATTAAAGAAAAGGAGCTCTTAGAAAAAATCTTCAGGAAATTGGAAATCTATTATGTTAGCGGACTACAAAAGTGCATGTCAATGAGGTCATGTAGGCGCATTCACTCATCTTAAATTAAATAATAATTGTTTTTCTTAAATTTGATACCAATTTAGTTTAACCGAAGTCTATTCGATCCGGATTATTGAATGCTTTGCATATTAACTGTCACCAAGAAACTTGCAGACTAGAATTATTGATCGAAATCCTTATGGATATTTAATTGTTATTGTAAGCTGGCTTTTGTCCGTGGTTATATGCTATGTATATTTAATTTGTATCGTGTAATGGGCGTTTGTCCGTAACTGATGGTAGGAGTTGGGCCTACTTGAGAAATGTCACTTTTATATAAACAACTATTACATAGCTAATCCTAATATATGATTTTAGCTTATATTTCAGGATCATTATTACTTGGAGGTAAACATGTTTATAGATGTTGAGTACAATGTCTGATTTTTTAAAATTAAGAATGTTGTACAAGTAAGTTGTTTGCGAATTTGATGGGAAAATGACCATCATTCTGGTTCTGTTATTGTACTTTAGCTTCTTTTTTTAAAAAAATAAATGTTTACTTCAGAATTACTCATTCCATATCTTAAGATCAGGCTTAGTATAATCAGTTTAAGTTGTGCTTCAAATATATTTGAGAGGATTTATTTATTTAAATTATTCATGGGAATTACGAAGTGCTTATTAATACTTTCGGACTAAATCATTATTTTGGAATTATTGTGAATTCATTCAATGACATTTTGGATTATATCATTGCAACACATCAAGACTGTTAGCACATTAAAACTATTCCAGGCTATTGGAACATCAACACTTTCAAGATTGGAATTCATTGGGAACACCAGTGGAATTCATTAGGAATGCTTTACACTTTTGGACATGTGTTAAAAATTCTTATCTGTTTGGGACGTAGTTCACAATACTGAAAGTTCTTTTTAAATTTTCACTTTGTACTCTAGGGAAAAGAACTTATTTGTTGAATTTTACAAAACTTGTAAGGTTACGCTCTTTTCCTTTCTGTTACTTAGTTTAAGACCATAGAGTCGTAACAAAAAAAAGCCAGGTATTAAATTGGGTCAAATAACATGTCGGGTCTAATCGCCATAATATAGATTAGTACGAATTTTGTCAACATGTGTAGCTTTCCTTGTGACATCACAGCACGTGATATTCAATCTGATTTGTACTGGATTACACCTTTAGGTTGACCACGTCGAAAAATGTCCACGTACTTTAACACTGGGTTTTGCCATGTGATTTTCTCGGAGCATGTAAATAAAGACCTTTCAAGCAATATGGATGTTTCAGGATCCAAATAAAGTGAATAATCACTATTGACAACTTTGTGTAATCAAATTTAAACAACAAACAAAAACTAAAAACGACATCCGTTACTGACCAGTGTGACATTTACTATAATGAGAGAGAATCAAAGAAGTTTTTCAACAGGTTTTCGATCTTTTTAAATGCTAGATAATACGTGTCCTATTTCAAGTTACGTTTTTCGAATCTGGAATGTGAAGTGTAATAATGAGGCTATACTCTAGTGATGTTTATATTGGATGTTTACCTTTTGCCCATGAGTATAGATTGTAATGATCATTTTGTAAAATATATTACAAAGGTAACTTTCGTCCATGAGTGTAGGCTAAACTTAGATAATTTTATAAATAGGTTTACTTGGATCTGAGTCCAGACCATCAGTTTTCACCTTGGAAATTTCTGTTTTTCTTTACTAAAATTTGAGTTAAAAACCTGACTTTTGTTCCGACCTAGAATGTTCTAGAAATGAACATTTGACCCTCATCCTGATCCTCTTACTGTGTCTTAGGTTTTTATGTTAAGGTTGTTTACGTCAGAATTATTCATTCCTATTTTAACATCTGTAGGGGGATCCGTCTTTTGGTTGTGTTTGGTGATGGTTTGGGAGGATTTATTTATTCAAATTATTCATTGGCATTACAAAGAGATCAATGAGTTTCGGGTGATAGCAGAAATTTAAATTGTTGGATGCCTAATTCATGTATAACCAGTTGGAAAATTCCATACATAAAATTTGACCCTTAATCAGATAGAACATATTTGGGAAGTCCATAAAGTGTAAAAAAAAATTATCGAAGCTTTTAGTGCGGTTTTAGTTTTATATTTCTCAAAAGAATTGCCTCTTGAAATCTTGTGGACGCACACTATTATGGTCAACAAGTATTGATTTCCTGACTTAGTTTTATATAAGAGACCGACACAGTTTACCATTATTCTGCTAAATGGTTCGTCAGTTGCAGAAAAAGGTTCCAGAAGAGCCTTAGGTATATTTTGATAGGGTTTTCCTACCATGCGACACGATCTGCAGTATTTAGAAACATCACCTTTAATTTTCGGCCAATGAAAATGCTATAAGATCTTGTGATAAGTCTTATTGATTCCTAAATGGCCTATCAAGGGAGTTTCATGGGTTAGACTAAGAATATCCTTTCGATATGACTTTGGAAAAATCATATGATAGCTCACTGACTACTCGTCACCAGCGGGTACCTCGGATGTTCTCCAGTTTCTAATAAGGACCTCATTTTTACAATAGCAGATTGGTACTTGTGTGGCGTCAGTTAATAAATAGCCCTCTGAAACAAACAGGAGATCTCAGGATCTTGTTCCTGTTCGAAACGACTGATTGTCTTTTGTCACCCTGATTAGAATCAAGAGAATGAGTAGCAAACAGAGGATCACTGTGATCAATACTTTTATTGATCAATACCAGGAGAAAACGTAACCACATGAAAAGACTGACCGATAAATGGGTCAGCTAAAGGAATATAAGTGGTTAAACTACAACCTTATCTCCAGCAGGGACATTGCCTAGTAATAAATAA
This sequence comes from Megalonaias nervosa, assembly GCA_016617855.1. Lineage (NCBI taxonomy): Eukaryota > Metazoa > Mollusca > Bivalvia > Unionida > Unionidae > Megalonaias > Megalonaias nervosa. The sequence continues at coordinate 100,589 of JAECUM010005350.1, read as the reverse complement.
ATACCCTCAATAGTCAAAGAAGTTACACTTCCGACTGTCAACTGCCCTGAAACTTGGTCTGATGACAAATTTACACAACGGAGAGGAACATTAACAAAGCCGCACTCTATGCCCTGAATTTCACTAGACGAAGACTTCTCAGACAAAGGCAAAGTGCCTGATAATGAAAGACTCTGAGAAGCTCCTGTGTTTCTTGTTATTTTAACAGGGATAGGTTCGACAAAAGCACTAATAAGCGATATAGAACCTTTCGACATGAATCGTTCATCATTCTCCATAAAAGAATCAGATTTAGGTTTGTTTGACCCAACAAATGTATTATATTTAATACTATACCGTGACCTTGACCTCTTAGAAATAAGAGCTTTTGGCATAGCTCTGTCTTGATTCTGTTGCTTACTTTTCAATCTGTATCAATCAGGAATAACATGCCCTTTCTTCTTTTAATAAATGCACATAGGAAGAGATAGGGAGTTTTGATCAGTCTAATCAGAAGTTTGATTCCTAAATGTTGTGCCAGCTTGAGATTTGGAAGTACTCGAGGAGAATGAGATGCTTTTTCTTACCAAACAACTGCTGAGAAGAAGACTTATTGACAAATGAAACTGTGTGACTCAAGGAATAATCATCGATCAGCTGGTTCTAAAATATCGACCTTTTCCATATAAAGGTAGGTTTTGACGTCACTATGGACGCAATTCTTGAACCCTTCAACCAATATGAGCTCCCTAAGGTTATCATAATCTTGATCAACCTTCTTGTCGGAGCATTTCCTATCAAATAGCTGTCCTTTTCCCTTGGAAATTCGACAATGGTCTGTCCAGTTTTATTTTTACAGTTCCTAAACTTATGTCGCTATTTCTCAGGTAAAGACTCATAACCTTTCAAGATGCATTCCTTAACCACAACACAATGAACACTTTGTTGCATTGGCAGTGATGTGTAGACTTCACGAGCTCTGCCAATAAGTACAATTTGTAACAGCAAAGTCCAATGCTTTCTTGGCCATTACAAGTTGTCATCACTGTTGAGATAATGAGGAAAATATTGATCCACTTCATTTCCTTTTCAAGGGGTACTAATGTAATATTTCTGGTCGCATCAAAAACTTAACTTGTGTGTAATGGGTGTGTGTGCTGTAGGCTAGCCAGTTCTAATTCTTTTAATTTCAGTTGCATTTCTCTTTCTTCTCTCTGCACCTGTATTCACCTCTCTCCTTTTTCTCTTTGCATTTACGTTTGTATTTCGTCTCTTTTTTGTCTCTCTCCCCCATCCGCTTTCTGATTTTGCATTTTCATCATATATATTTGAAGCTGAAGCTTTCTTAACTCCATTTTCATCTGGGTTTTTTAAATTTCAGATCTTTTAATTTCATTCCATAGGCAGATAGAGGCTTACTAATAAACCCAACGGACTTTGATCAAACAATTTCTTTTCCACTAATTACAGGATTAAAACGTTTTTTATTTCTTGTTTTATCAAGGGTGCCTTTACTTCCGAAATAGAATAATCTCTGGCAAACTCAAGCCACTCGTCCTTTTTCAAAGACTCTAACCTTTTCTGGGTAGAATTTGAAACAAGGTTCTCCACTTTAGATGAAATTGTGAAAGCTTGATAGTTTCACTGAAGATTTCTAAAAAAAAAAATGTGAAATCAAAATACCAGAGACTAAGAAAATTTCGGAACAAAGTGAATTTAAATTTCAAATGCAAATTGAAGTTTTCTGAAATATTTTAAGGAAACTAGTATCCCGGACGATTGCCCCAAGTTTCTGTTACGACTCTATGGTCTTAAACTAAGTAACATGAAAGAGCGAAAACCAGCAAGTTTAGTAAAATGAAACAAATAATTTATTTCCATAGAATACCAAGTGAAATTTAAAAACAACTTAAAGTATTCTCAACTAAATCCCAAATAGTCCTAAAAGTTCTATCACAAGTCCAAAAGTGTAGTGTTCCGAATGAATTCCAGTGGTGTTCCGAACGAGTTCCACTCTTGAAAGTACTGATGTTCAGATAGTTTGGAATGTGCCAAACTGTTAACAAGCTTGATGTATCACAACGAAAATAATTCAGTTTCAATGAATTCACAAGTATCCCACAATACTTATGTATCCCTAATGTCAAGGAGCACTTTGTAATTCCAATTAATAATTTAAATAAATATCCTCCCTAACCAAACCGAGCAACAAGAGACTAATTCCACTACAGGTGTTAAGATAGAAATGAATAAATGTGATGTAAGCAACCTTACTATAAAAACTTGAGACACAAGAAGAGGACAAGGATGAGGGCCAAAAGTTCATTTCTAGAACATTATAGTTTGTAAGCAAGGTTAAGTCTTTACTTAAATATTAAAAAACATCACAAACATCAGGTAGAACAGGAATTTCCAAGGTGAAAACCAATGTCATGAACTCAGGTTAAAGTAAACCTAGCTATGTAATATGTTGTTTACAAAACGATCATTACAATCTCCACACACGAACAAAAGTTAAACACACAATATGATGACATACACAACACTTGTTTTTAACTCAGATGGAGGGTAAGTTTAGTCACGAACCTCCCAGGCTATGTATATTGTTCAATTTTAGTTCACTTGGTCAAAAGCCAATTTAGCTTATGGTATGACTCACTGTCCGTGTCTCAAAACCTGTTTGTGACCACACTAAAGGCTTATTTCTGATCAGATTTCGATCGGACTTGCTTATAGCATCAAGGTCCCATATGGATTTACATCCATGCATAATACTCGGGTGATCTTACATGCGATTGGTTGAACTTCTTAACATTCAAAATGCCATATTTTTTAAAAATCTTTGATAAGATTTGAGACGAAAACGAATAACATCAAGATCATACATGAGATCGATAAGGAACGACATTCATGGTGATCTTACATGTGATTAGTTGAGCTTCTTAACATTCTAGATGACATATATTTTAGTTTTCATAAGATTTGATATGTGAGCTTTATAGCATCAAGATCTCACATGAGATCAATTATAAACTACATTCACGCTTGCTAATGAAGTAATCTTGCATCTGATAAAAACACTCCAGAGGTCATATTTCTAGCCATATTTTGATCAAACCTGGCACGTAAGCTTGTGACATCTGTGTCTCTGACGATCTGATCTTGCATGTGACTGGCTGAGCTTGTGAACAATCCAGCTACTCGACGAGCGGAATGCCTTCATCATTCTATAACTGAGTATTGCGAAAAATCGTCTAGCTACACGCCTGAATCACATATATGAGTCTGCTGCCATCATGCCCGTGAGAATTCTTGTTGGTGACATTGATCGTAGTGAAAATGGGTGTCAGCTCTTTCACGCGCTTCATTCATAAACTGCTACATTTATGTGCATATTAGATGAGCAGTATGTAGTTGGGTTTATGATATTTTAAGAATTTCGTATTATAAAGTTTGAAATGCTAAACAACTTATTTTGCTTTTCAGTTAAGAGTAGTGATTTTGTAAAATTATCTGAAATTGTATAGGTATATAAAAAAAAGTATCATTATCATAAAAGTAGTGTAGTGGGATAGAATAGCTTCAATGGGACTTCTGTGTTAAACTAGGGGGGTTGTACCCTGGCGACAATGGGAATTTAATATGGGAATTTTAACATAGGTGGGACTGTATAGATTTATAGCGTCAAAAGCACACCCTGGGACGATATCGCGTCAATGGGAATTAGCATTACAGACACCACCACCCCGGGCACGTTTACGGACACGATTTATAGCAAAGCACACCCTGGGACTGTATAGCGTCAATGGGAATTTTGTATAGCGATTAGCACACCCTGGGATAGTATAGCCTCAATGGGAATTTTGTATAGCTACAAGAGGAATGGAACAGGTAGGGTGACGTCACGGTACTGGACAGTTGCAACAATGTAGCAAGGACCGTGACGTCATGCCACCTGTGTCATTTCTATATACAAAGGTGAATCATTCGTGTCCGTGTTTGTGTATAGCAAGTACCGTGACGTCATGCCACCTGTGTCATTTCTATACAAAGTTTGAATCATTCGCGTTCGTGTCAGTGGATAGTATAGTATAGTATGTTTTATATATTCTCTTTCTTTTTTCCATAGATTGATGAACATAAATCTATCATACACAAATTATAAAATCGACTAACAAAATTTTTTAGGTAAGAGAATAATGTTTTGGGGAGTTAAATATAAATTATACAATCGAGTAAAAAAAATTTTAGGCAAGAAAGAATAAATATCTTTTCGAGGCAGTGGAGTGGCCCTGAAAAGGGTCTTTGTCGCGAACGCATAAACACACCATACTTACTATCCTTACCAACGAACGAGAACGCATAAAATACACACACACAGATATACTATCCACACCAACGATGCGAATGCATAAAACACACACCTATTTCCTATCCACACCATCGAATGAGAAAGCATAAAACACACACCAATTTACTATCCACACCAACGAATGAGAAAGCATAAAACACACACCTATTTACTATCCACACCAACGAACGCGAACGCATAAAACACACACCTATTTACTATCCTCACCAACGAACGCAAATGCATAAAACACACACCTATTTACTATCCTCACCAAATGAGAATGCATAAAACACACACCTATATACTATCCACACCAACGAACGCGAATGCATAAAACCCCTACTCAGTTTTAGTGTCGGAACGCTATGATAGCTCATGTCATAGTGAGGGATAGAGAGAAGTCAAAGAGCATTTGTAATGATACATTTTTTTGAAAACAAACAACAAACACATTTTTTCAAAACACAACATATTTTATTCAACAAACAACTAATCACTAACAAGTAACAATAACATCAAACAAATTATTTTTGACAAGGTTGACAACGTTGTGAAATCATGTGAGATTTCCATTGATGGAAGTCATGAGGACATTGATGTACACTACGTTTCCTAGCTAAAGACAAAAGATAACCATAATAGTCACAAAACCATCGATCTACTTTCTCATCGTTTCTAGAAGAGTGACGATCAAAATAAGTCACTAATTGTTCTAACGGATATCCAAGACTGCGTTGATGAAGAAAATACACACAATATTGTCCACACACCATGGAATCTGTGCCTTGTAATTTCACATTATTGAATCGTGTCGTCTGGGCATTTCTTCTCATAAAGTCAATGATGTCGTCTTCCAAAGGGGGTAATCCATACGAATCAAAATATTCCACGCAATCCTCTTGAGGGAAGTAGACGGCAACCCAGTGGGTTCCTGGGAGGTGACTGTCGTCCGTGTTGATGACATAAGCTTGATGGTCTTGAGGTTTGCGATGAGGTAGTTCATCTTTAGCACACACGACAGGATTCCAAGAAGCAGTATACGAACTATTGTTCAAAAGGTAATAAAGTTCCCAGGTATCCATTTTTTGTTGTCTTGTTTTTTTCACAAGTAATGATAAGTCATCAATTCAATTCTGACTTTTTGTTTGAAATGCTCTGTCAAGTAGCCGTTTCTTCGCCTTGTCTCCCAACTCTGGGCTAAGAGAGATTCGATGCGATAGATCTCTAGAGTAGTCAGTGGAGGGCAGGAATGATCACGCAAGCCTTTATACCACTCATGCAACACTGCTTCTTCCGAGATGCGACTCCAAGCGTCGTCCAGATACTCGTCCAATTTTTCTTCTTGACTCATCATCATACATTTATCGTGTTGAATTTGACTGGGATGATCGTTTTGACATCCATAACAATCTTTCTTACTCAATTCCGTAATTGTATCCGCCAGGTGTTTAGCAAAACAGGACACTAAATGTTGTTCTTGTTCTGGCCATCTGGACGTGACCACTACCTCGTTCTCTTTGTCTTGGTCTTGGGGTTCTGCTTTCACGGTATCCTCCCATTCCATGTCCAAAGATTCGCCACCGTTCAAAGAGGGATAAGAGTCTTCCATAGTTTTTAATAGTCTAGAATGACTTCTCTCAAACTGTTGATTTCTATGGTATTATCGAATTCGGCATACAGGATGACGTTTACTGTCTCAGTGAGAGCTTCTGCAAACTGAAGTTCCACACGCAGTTGACCGGATTTTATAGGGTGGAAATGTCCTTCGTCGCTGCCTTGGTCTGGAGTGAAATCAAAGGCCCACAAAGTGTAACCTCCGACATAATCTTCGTACGAAATACCGTGACTGGTGTTGGTTCCTAGTTGTCCGGTAGCTTCGTACAGTGACAAGTACGATCTCAAGTAATTCTTCTGGGCAAAGATAGGTTCGAAGGGTCTGGTACACAAGGTCTTGCCATCGTGACTGACTTCGATCTTGGACACTCTGTAGTGCTTAAACTGGAAAGGATTTTGATCGTGGGCTCCGTTGAGGGATGCATTACTGACGATGCCAACGATTAAACGTTTGGGTAACTGTCCTTGGAACAAATGATCTTCGATCTTGGATCGGAGTCCAGCAGCAATGGTGAATGTTTTCACTTCTACACGTCGTATCGGATACTTGGCGGTCGATCTCCTCAATGTGTGACTAATTTCGTTTCCCGCTTTAGGTAACACTTCTACGCGACGCACATAAAGTCTGGTTTCTTGGATGATGGTTTTGTACTCGTTGGCATGAGCCATCAAATGGAAAGCGACACTGCTGCGATTGAGTCTCAGGCGAATATCCACTCCGTTCAGCAAATACTTCTCTTGCAACCACATGTCCAAATGCAAGCGATCCATCAGTTCTAAACTACGAGCTTGCAGGATTTTCCTTCGACGGTTGTTAAAACCCACATTGTGAGGATTGTCATCGGCTGTCAGGGCTGTGTCGTTAAACATGTCTTCACCCACGGTGTCAGGTTTCCATACCACGCAAGCATCCAGATGAGTGTTCTTGGCCTCTTTTCCGTACGTCAAGAGATTTTCTAGGTACGCTTGGTAAGGGTAAGTATCCATACTGCTGCTGTCCAGTTTGTTATTCAAGTACAAATCCACTACGCTGAACAAGGAATGCATGAAATTGTTGACGGGAGCTACTCTGGCATCAGCTCCCGGATTGGTGTTGTCGGTTTTGATCACTTTCAGTTTCAGATACAAGTAACTGCTATTCAGATCGATGTAATCTTCGGGTTCTCCTTTGATTTCAAACTCGATGGGAGCTGAATCCGTCAAAGAGGAGACGGGATGAAATTCGACCTATTGGGATTGTTGCATCGTCATCATGGTGGGTGGCATGGCAAACAGATCCAGTTCCGACTTGGAACAAGCACAAGAATCTCGGTGCGTCATTTTCTTTTTCTAATGATCAAAAACGTCTAACTCTCGGACAGTTTTTCTTTTCTTAGTCTTTCTAGCTCTAGGGGCGTGAAGTCTTCTCAAGGGGTGTTTTCGTCGTCTTTTTCTGCCTTGTCCTTGCTGTGGCGTCAGGGAAGCAGGAATGCCTGACTCCACAGCGTCCAGAGCATTTATAGGAGTTTCTCGTCGGCCCAAAATGTCTTTGGCAGTTTGAAGCAAGACATTTTTGCCTGCTCTCAAGAAAGCTTCTTTGGGGTTTTGATTGTCAATGATGACATTTTGGAGAAATTCATTACCTTGCGTCAACGCGGCATCTTTCAAGGCGTGCAATCCCCGTGTCACCATCGGTTTCAAAACGGGAGCCACTGTACGAAAGGCCGATTTTAGCATATCTCCCAAACCATGTCCATGCTGTCGAGCGACTCCTTGGTACACAGGATACATGACTGACAAAGGGTTGAGTAATCGTTTTGGAAAATGGAGTTTCACTGTGACTTTCCCTTTCGTAAATGGAATATTTTGTCCCAGATCTCCTTTTATAGTAATGTTGACAGTGTCCATATACGACTTACTGACGGGCAAATAGTGAGGATGTACAAATTCGCGGTGAACGTGATAGGTGTTTCCACCTTCCTCGTTAGCGTTCGTGGCAGAATCCACTTTGAAAGGAACGACACGCAGTAACTGTACGGAGGTGTGTCCCACCACGTTGTACTCCGGTACATCGGAGTACATAAAAATCAAATTCAGTCCTAGGTTCATTTCTACAGGGAATCGAAAATATTTCGCAAAATCCAAGTTGCTAGTAATGGCTGGTATTTCGGTTTTCACCTTGATCAACTTAGGGTCTCCACCCAAAATGTCATACAATTCAGGACAAGATGTAATGGCCAATACTTTGTCCTCTGAAAATTTCATCATTAGGCGACGAGCTATTTTGTGGTATTCGATCGTGACACTTTTTCTTGTTCCCTCCAAGGCTTTGGCAAATACGGTATTGAATTTGGTAGAAATCGTGTTCACCAAATGTTGTCCACTAAAATAATAACCTGGGGGAATGGTCAACTGATATGTGGTTAGTATAGTTTTGGGATCTTGTGTTTTCACAGAGTCACGTGCAGTGGTGCGTTCATCCAAGGCTTGTTGCACTTGCTCATCATGAGCTTCTACCGTAAAAGTGTTTTGATTTTCGATGATGTTTTTGATTTCTGTAGGGTGAATCATTTCCACCAAAGCCACTTCCCAATGGGCTTCGTGATCCAGTTGGATGGCCTGAGGTAATTTGGCCGTGTAATAGCACAAAGTGTTATTGGAAAACACCTCCATGGAACTCTCACTGGGTAACGTTAAGTAAAATTGGTTGTTCATCAGTCCAGAGTTCTAGTGTCCGAGGGGTCACTGGAAGTCAGAGGAGTGTCTAAATGAGGATTGTTGTGATTGGATTGGTGACTGTTGGAAGGGGGGCTGACGTTGGACGCAAGGCTCCCGTTCGAGGAATATTTCAGGGACGGATTGGGAAGAAGGTAACCGATGCAACTCCTGAGTAAAATGGTCCACAATTGTTTGTCTCCTTGTTGCAAACTCAAATTGGCAATGGCAGCACCGATGACACAATACACCACAAGGATTTGGCAGAAAAAGACGATTTGCGTTTTAGGCACACGTTCTCCACACCACACCCACAAGGGTTGCTTTTGTAGATCTTGCGGAGAAGAACTGGGGGAAGGAGTGGTCACTGCAGCAGCTGAGGCTGTGTTGAAGGGCATAATGGTCACTTCTTTTTATAATCGATGATTTACGAGGCGTCGATCCAAGAGTCAAAACTGGGAGGATATCCTTTCCGACATACCTTGACTTCTTTGACACGTTTTGTTCCTACTTTTCGGGTTCTTCGATCGAGTATGCTTTCGATCTCGTACACTTCGTCTTCTTTTTTGGTCACACGTTGTAACTCGGGGAAGTAAAACGTTCCTTTTAACACTTCTCTTTTCATTTCTTCTAATTTATAAACGGGAGGATGACGGCCACGCGCACTTTCGGTAAGTAACCTTTGTCGAAAGTCCGTTTGGTTTTGCCAATGCACACCCAATCTCCTGATGCCAATTCTTCAGTCACTGTCGGGGACGTACCAAACAGACGGTCGAAGACGGTGACTTCGTTGTCGGGTGTCACTTCTTGGGGGTACGTCCGATGCTTCGATGGTAAGATTGGTTGTACGCTTGGGCGAGGTGAGGTAAGACGTCGATGTACTTGAGAGTGTATTGATGCGTAAAATATTTCCACATGCGTTCTTTCAAGGTGCGTTGAAAACGTTCCACGATGCTGGCTTTGGTTTCGGGATTCTCGGTGGTGAAAAAATGAATGTCACGTTGCTTCAATTCTTTTTGGAAAGCTTGGTTCAGAAATTCGGTGCCTTTGTCGGTTTGCCATCGAAGAGGGTGACGACCACTTTGTTTCAACACCAGTTTGAGGGCTCGCATTAACTCACTGCTCGATGTGGAAGTCAATGGCACGACCCATGCAAATTTGGAAAAGACGTTGATGACACAAAACAAATATTTGTAGCCACGATTGTAGGTGGCCAAATGAGAGACAACGGCTAAATCGGCTTGCCATTGATGATCGATACCCTCCACTTGGGTGCGACTTCTGGAAAATTTTCGTCGAATGGGTTTATGTAAAGTGTATGTGGCTTGTTCTTGTAACCAGCGTTGTACTTGAGGTAAACGTATACTTTTCAGTCGAGTTTTGGCAGCACGATACAATTTCTGAACTCCACCGTAATCTGCACGATGGGATGGATCGTAGCAAATGCTGGCTAACACCTTCTCCATTTTTTAATAAGTCATCCACTCTTCGCTGATGGTACTCTGAAGTGGTTTAGAAACGGCTTTACGTGTCCGATGTGCAACGGAAGTAGAAGTCGAAGGTAGTTTTAGTGGTGGTGGTAATGGGATGGCTTTGGTCTTCTTTTCTTTTTTCACTTCTGGTTTCCCTTCTTTCTTTTTCACTTCTGTCGAAGGTGGAGTGGACATCATCTTTTTAACCCAAGCTTTAAGTTCTTCTCGTTGTGGTGTAGGGGAAGGGGTCAACAAGGACGCTGCAATCTTACTAGGGATGGGAGCTGCTGACGGTGTTTGAAAGACTTCTCGCGTCTCTTCTTCCTCAGGCATACGTGAGGCTACGTCTGTCTTGATCGCTGGGGGTGGTAGTGGTGGTGTTGGTTGACTTTTCATCAAGGCCTTAAGATGTTTCAGAGTGGGTAGAGCTGTTTCGTCTAAAGCTTTCTGGTGAAAGAGTTGCAGTCGTTGTAACAATTGACCGTACCGTTGAGATTTTTCCGTTTCTGACAAATCGCTGCGATCCATCAATGATTACAATTCGTGTTGTAACTGGGACATTTCGGTCAAATGAGGATTGGGAGGTAAATGCGGGGTTCGTTGTTCTTGCCAATGATGGTATTCCATCCATCGTTTGTAAGGCACTAAAGCCAGTTTTCGTCCTTGCATCGGATTTCAAGGATCACGTCTGAGATCTTTTGACCCCAAAGGTCCCTTTTATCTTGTTGGATCTGTTTATCTTCATGCTCCCGGGATGTTTCCCATTACTCCTTTCAGTAAGGGTGCTCCCACTGTTCTCATTACACCTTTCAGTAACATGGGCAAAAAGGGCAAAATTCCTCCTCGTTGCAGCAACATCTTTTTCTTTTGACCAATGGGTATTTTCTTTTGGATCATTTGGCGAAGAACGTCTCGATGTTTGGCTAAGCATTCTTTCTGGTGTTTAGACAAAGGTATTGTGCCTTTCAGACATTCAGACAACATTCGCACACGGTATCGATGACGTCTTTGGAGGCAGTTTGAATGAATTGTTTTCGCATGGGTGGAGGAGCTTTGAACAGGACTGACAACATGTCCCAATGTTTGGCTAAACGAGGTGGCAGTCCTTTCCTTTTCTTTCCTTTGGGGGTAGAAAAGGAATGTCTTTTTGGGGGTGACATCTTTCTCGGTTGGTTCGTTGGTTCCGTGGCACACAGCAGAAAATACACTATCGTCAATGACTTGTCACACGGTCTTTTATCCTTTTTTGGGGACTATCGCTTCGTCATAAAGGTGACAATGTGTTTTCCAAAATCGCCAAAGAATCCTCCTCTTTGGTGGCTCCTCTTTTTCTTTGGACGATTGTGTCTTTTCTGGAGGTGACGTCTATGTTTGACTAAGTGTTTTTTTGGATGACGTGACTGTCTTTTTCTTTTTCCTTTTCCTTTTTGGACCGAAGAAGGAACACGATGGTAACGGTGTGCACTTCTTGGAGGGGCCATCTTTGGGCGTTCAGCAGCACAACAACACTAAACCTATCGTTTGCCTCAGGTCTTTTTTATACTGGAATGCGTTGCCACTGATTGTCTTTACGTCGTATCAACCTGATGACAGGCAACACACGTCGTGGAGGAGTTCGCAACGGACTAAATCGGGACAGTTATTGCTTGGACACATCCAGTAGACTCTGTAACACACCCGTTCTCTCTTGGACATTGATTTTGGGGGCAGGTACTTTGTGAGCAGCGGCCACTGCCGCTAAAGAGGAAGAGAATATAAGCGCTGGAGAAGAAGATTTTGGAGACGCTCTCTTGTGGGTTGAAGCTGTTTTCTGTGGACTTTTCTTTTTCTGAGGCTGTGACCTGGTCTTGACACCGTTGCTCTTTTTCTTTTCCTTCTGGGTACGTTTGCGTGTGGCTTTTTTCTTGGGGACGACTTTGGGAGCATTAGGATCCCATTTTAAGAGGGAACGAATGATGACACTTCGTAGAGAACCGCTTCCTCCAGGTTTCAAAATGATTTGCTTTTTGGTTTGAGTGTCAATGCGAGGATCGGCTGGCTGAGTCAAGGCGACTTTGTTTCTCTCGAAAAAACGTTTGGTTTGATGTGGAATCTGAATGTTGCCTTGCAGTAATTGACGTACTGTCACCGTAAACCATCGTAAGACTTCTTTGAGACTTGCTTCTAAGACACGAGCACGTATTTGTGGATTTTTTTCCGCGACTGATGCCGTACAAGGCACGAATCAATTTGATGGGAAGATGAGACTGAAGGGACATCATGTTGACGATGTGTGAGACAGAGCCAATGTGACCGAGGTTTTATAGATTTTTTATGGGTGAATGTGGTTGTGGTTAAGTCGACGACGGGGACGTGTACACGACAGGCCCTCCGTCTTGGCACCAGTGGTGAAACAGATGGGTACGAAATCGCAAATAATCGGGAGTGATGGGTTTTAAATCCACGATTAAATAGGCATGTGGGGTTTGAGTGGCATCGTCGTACGCATGAGTCAGCCAAGGCGTTCCTAACTGTTTGGCTAACACTTGCACTTGCGATTTATCTCTAGGACTTTTAAAGAAGACCACGTCATGCGGATTGAGACTGATGGTGAGATGGGTTTTACTTTGTTGAAACAAATTTTGAGTGATGTAAATGACACTGGCATTGCGATGATGCCCTTTGCGCGTAAACCAGAATTTAATTTCTTCCTCGTCTTGTCCTAACATGTCGTCAAAGACGACCAAATGGGTTTGACTAAGGTCAGACACAATCCCGTCGTCTTCGCTAGGAATGCCTTCAACAAACACGATGGAATCGCCTTGACTTTCTCGCAGAAGGCTGTACGCCGATTGCCACTCTTTGTAACACCACACGATGCGTTGAGGTGGACGATCGATCAAATGATGTTTATGTTCGATCAAACGTTTGACAAATTCGGTTTTGCCTGAACCGCTTGGTCCAGCAATGAGCATGTTAAAGTGATGTCGAAGATACAAGGCCTCCCAACTAGCACGATCTAAGTTTTCGTCGATGACTTTGAAAGTGGAGGAAGAGGGAGCAGACACAGTAAAGGTAGTCATAATAGTAGCAGTGCAAGGAATGTGTCAGTTTTGAAACGAAGACAGACAAGACAAGAGTTTTTATACTTTTTTCAGGACACGTTTATTGTCATCTTTAAATGTGAACAACACGAAAGACAAAAATACATAAAAGCCAAATGGCTAGGTACATGAATAAAAGACACATCAAAACGATCATAGTGGAATATAAACAAGTCTCTGTACAACATTTGTGGTGATCAAGAGGTGAAATCGTAGGGGTAGTGTATAATGTTCTTAGACTCTCTACACTCGTTGGTACAGTCACACAGGGGTCCTCCCGGAATGGCCTTTCGGGGATGTTAATGACTGTCCTGTCCTGCCTGAAGGGAGTGGTTCTTCTTCTTCTGGAACTGTCACTAACACAGGTTTAAAAGTTACTTTTTTCACGGAACGTTTTAGTTGTTTAGGATTACGAATCTTTTGCATAGTGTGCCACTTCTTTAATTCAAGCTTCGAAGCCCCAACTTTTCCAGTCACGTACATCTTTCCAGTGAGGGTGTAAGTCACAAGCTACACACACATCGTCATACACATCTTCAGTACTTAAAAGTTCACGAATCTTTTTTTTCCGCAGAGATAGAGAAGTATCGAGATGAAAGCGCAAAGCTTTGAGCAGAATGAGTCTCTAGTGTACATTTAATGGGACCACTTTCATGCTTTTTGGAATGGTAGGTACTGTTCGTAAAGAGTCCACAAAGAATCAGCTGGTAAACGAAATCCCAGAAAGCAAGTCACTAAGACACACACAACACGTCGACCCCAATTCAATGGACACTGTTCTCGTAATAGGTGTTGGTAATCCTCCACTGTTTGAATAGTGTCATTGATTTCCTTCCACGGAATCTGTAGTATCACGAATGATAAAGATCGTGGCATAGTAGTTTGTTTTTATACCCCTTTTCTCTTACCTCAGACACTTCTCCTAGAGCGAAAGTAATGAACGTAGTGAGTAATTTCTGACCACTGCCATTGTAGACCAGACTGAAAAAACGTAAGTGTCTCTTGGCTTTGATTGTTTAGAATATTAAGGACCTACACTCAAGCACTCACACACGTACATCATAATGTTAAAAAAAAAATAAAAGGGAATTTGAGTTTTAATTGATTTTGGTAAAATGAATAGTATCTCTTTTCGGAAGAAGTGAGTGGCTCTGAAAAGGACCTTATTCGCGTTCGTTTGTGTGGATAGTATACATGTGTATGTTTTATGAATTCTTATTCGTTGGTGTGGATAGTATATGTGTGTGTATTTTATGCGTTCTCGTTCCTTTGTTTGGATAGTAAGTATGGTGTGTTTATACGTTCGCGTCCGTTTGTGTGGATAGTAAATATTGTATGTTTTTTCTTCTCTTCCCGTTTGTGCAGATAGTAGACTTGGGTGTGTTTTTCTTCTCCTTCCGTTTGTGTGGATAGTAGATATGGGTGTGTTTTTTCTTCTCTTCGCGTTTGTGTGGATAGTAGATATGGGTGTGTTTTTTCTTCTCTTCCCGTTTGTGTGGATAGTAGATATGGGTGTGTTTTTTCTTCAATTCCCGTTTGGGTGGACAGTAGATGTGGGTGTGTTTTTTCTTCTCTTCCCGTTTGGGTGGATAGTAGATATGGGTGTGTTTTTTCTTCTCTTCCCGTTTGTGTGGATAGTAGATATGGGTGTGTTTTTTCTTCTCTTCCTGTTTGTGTGGATAGTATATATGGCATGCTTATGCGTTCGCGTCCGTTTGTGTGACAGTAAGTATGGTGTGTTTATGCGTTCGCGACAAAGACCCTTTTCAGGGCCACTCCACTGCCACATTGAGGAGATCGACCGCCAAGTATCCGATACGACGTGTAGAAGTGAAAACATTCACCATTGCTGCTGGACTCCGGTCCAAGATCGAAGATCATCTGTTCCAAGGACAGTTACCCAAACGTTTAATCGTTGGCATCGTCAGTAACGCAGCCCTCAACGGAGCCCACGATCAAAATCCTTTCCAGTTTAAGCACTACAATGTCCAAGATCGAAGTCAGTCACGATGGCAAGACCTTGTGTACCAGACCCTTCGAACCTAACTTTGCCCAGAAGAATTACTTGAGATCGTACTTGTCCCTGTACGAAGCTACCGGACAGCTAGGAACCAACACCAGTCACGGTATTTCGTACGAAGATTATGTAGGAGGTTACACTTTGTGGGCTTTTGATTTCACTCCAGACCAAGGCAGCGACGAAGGACATTTCCACCCTATGAAATCCGGTCAACTGCGTGTGGAACTTCAGTTTGCCGAAGCTCTCACTGAGACAGTAAACGTCATCCTGTATGCCGAATTGGATAATACCACAGAAATCAACAGTTTGAGAGAAGTCATTCTAGGCTATTAGAAACTATGGAAGACTCTTATCCCTCTTTGAACGGTGGAGAATCTTTGGACATGGAATGGGAGGATACCGTGAAAGCAGAACCCCAAGACCAAGACAAAGAGAAGGAGGTAGTGGTCACGTCTAGATGGCCAGAACAAGAACAACATTTAGTGTCCTGTTTTGCTAAACACCTGGTGGATACAATTACGGAATTGAGTAAGAAAGATTGTTATGGATGTCAAAACGATCATCCCAGTCAAATTCAACACGATAAATGTATGATGATGAGTCAAGAAGAAAAATTGGAGGAGTATCTGGACGACGCTTGGAGTCTCATCTCGGAAGAAGCAGTGTTGCATGAGTGGTATAAAGGCTTGCGTGATCATTACTGCCCTCCACTGACTACTCTAGAGATCTATCGCATCGAATCTCTCTTAGCCCAGAGTTGGGAGACAAGGCGAAGAAACGGCTACTTGACAGAGCATTTCAAACAAAAAGTCAGAATTGAATTGATGACTTATCATTACTTGTGAAAAAAAACAAGACAACAAAAAATGGATACCTGGGAACTTTATTACCTTTTGAACAATAGTTCGTATACTACTTCTTGGAATCCAGATGAACTACCTCATCGCAAACCTCAAGACCATTAAGCTTATGTCATCAACACGGACGACAGTCACCTCCCAGGAACCCACTGGGTTGCCGTCTACTTCGCTCAAGAGGATTGCGTGGAATATTTTGATTCGTATGGATTACCCCTTTGGAAGACGACATCATTGACTTTATGAGAAGAAATGCCCAGACGACACGATACAATAATGTGAAATTACAAGGCAGAGATTCCATGGTGTGTGGACAATATTGTGTGTATTTTCTTCATCAACGTAGTCTTGGATATCCTTTAGAACATTTAGTGACTTATTTTGATCGTCACTCTTCTAGAAACGATGAGAAAATAGATCGATGGTTTTGTGACCATTATAGTTATCTTTTGTCTTTAGCTAGGAAACGTAGTGTACATCAATGTCCTCATGACTTCCATCAATGGAAATCTCACATGATTTCACAACGTTGTCAACCTTGTCAAAAATAATTTGTTTGATGTTATTGTTACTTGTTAGTGATTAGTTGTTTGTTGAATAAAATATGTTGTGTTTTGAAAAAATGTGTTTGTTGTTTGTTTTCAAAAAAATGTATCATTACAAATGCTCTTTGACTTCTCTCTATCCCTCACTATGACATGAGCTATCATAGCGTTCCGACACTAAAACTGAGTAGGGGTTTTATGCATTCGCGTTCGTTGGTGTGGATAGTATATAGGTGTGTGTTTTATGCATTCTCATTTGGTGAGGATAGTAAATAGGTGTGTGTTTTATGCGTTCGCGTTCGTTGGTGTGGATAGTAAATAGGTGTGTGTTTTATGCTTTCTCATTCGTTGGTGTGGATAGTAAATAGGTGTGTGTTCTATGCTTTCTCATTCGTTGGTGTGGATAGTAAATAGGTGTGTGTTTTATGCATTCGCGTTCGTTGTTTATGCGTTCGCGACAAAGATCCTTTTCAGGGCCACTCCACTGCCTCGAAAAGATATTTATTCTTTCTTGCCTAAATTTTTTTTTATTCGATTGTATAATTTATATTTAACTCCCCAAAACATTATTCTCTTACCTAAAAAATTTTGTTAGTCGATTTTATAATTTGTGTATGATTGATTGATGTTCATGAATCTATGGAAAAAAAGAGACTATATAAAACATACTATACTATACTATTCACTGACACGAACGCGAATGATTCAAACTTTGCATAGAAATGACACAGGTGGCATGACGTCACGGTACTTGTTATACACAAACACGGACGCGAATGATTCGTATTTGTATATAGAAATGACACAGGTGGCATGACGTCACGGTACTTGCTACATTGTTGCAAGTGTCTAGGAGTTAAGGAATTAAATTGATGTAGAACACGAATGGTTCGTGATTCTATGTATTTAAGTAATTTGGTATAAGCCATTAGCCTACGAAACAGTGGCTGATTTTTTATAGTTGCTGTTTATAGTACTGATGATTAATTGATGGCTTGTGTATAGAGAGTTATAATATCCACAAACACGGACGCGAATGATTCGTCTTTGTATATAGAAATGACACAGGTGGCATGACGTCACGGTCCTTGCTACATTGTTGCAACTGTCCAGTACCGTGACGTCACCCTACCTGTTCCATTCCTCTTGTCGCCATACAAAATTCCCATTGAGGCTATACTATCCCAGGGTGTGCTAGTCGCTATACAAAATTCCCATTGACGCTATACAGTCCCAGGGTGTGCTTTTGAGGCTATAAATCGTGTCCTTAAACGTGCCCGGGTGTGTGTGTGTGTGTGTGTGTGTGTGTGTGTGTGTGTGTAATGCTAATTCCCATTGATGCTATATCGTCCCAGGGTGTGATTTTGATGCTATAAATCTTGACGCTATACAGTCCCACCCATGTTAAAATTCCCATGTTAAATTCCCATTGTCGCCGGGGTATAACCCCCATAGTTTAACATAGAAGTCCCATTGACGCTATTCTATCCCACTACACTACTCATAAATATTTCGATGTTGATTACTAGATCACGTCATGTCTGCATCGGAATATCAATTATAATTTGCAGGCATAAACTAGTCGCGCATGTCCGAATGGGCGAAAGCGACTCTAATTTAAGACAATAACAACAACAACAATTATAATTAGCCTCAATTATAATTATGGTTCTAATTTGTTCCTTTTGTTACCGCCATCAAAATTTATTCTGTTTAATCTAAGCGTGATACAAAATAATATGCGAGTCATTTTGACTTAGCTGATTGGTACTTTTTAGGTATCAGAAGTACACTTTGTACACAAAATTTTAATTTTAAGAATGAATCATTAATGAAATTTTTTTATTTTTTTTTTATTTGATTAACTGCACGGCGGCTTACACATCATTGGTATTTTATTAATTGTCCGTTAGTATTAAGTGGACTAAATTTGATTGATAAAAGTACTCACTGGCGTTTTAAGTACTCTGTTACGCTTGCACCTTCTGCCGGGTCCCTGGCTTCCCTACCTCTCTCGGACATTTGTACTACGACGAAATGTGGAACTATTTCTACCCGTCTAAACTATCAGGTTCCCCGATGTGCGAGTATTCGGAATCGAGGTGGCGCTATAATTTGGGTTGTTCCCTCAAAGCGTCTTGACAGTAGATACAGACTATCTTTAACATGAGTGTGTGTTGGGTCCATTCACACTCGTGATAGCCTTACATGCAGGTCGTTTGGGACTTTTTGTCTCATGAAACTGTATGGGCTACATTTACAGCACTCTATGAGTGCAGAAATGCGTGGGGGATGTGGCTAACTTTCCTTCCCATACGAATAATTAAATAGCCTCCTGTGCAGACAGAAACTAGTCGCATATGCCCTATATGGGCGAACGCGACTCTAATTCAGTAAATCAATCAATCAATTATAATTTCAACAGTCTGCAGCGAGATTAGAAGCAGTAGCATCGAAATTAGTTGCCATAACGCTAGTGACGGAATTGTTTCCCTCCACAGCCATGAGTGCACTGGAAGGTCTTGTACTTAAGGTAGCGACAGGCTGGAGTATAAGAGCTCAGGAGAAAAGGACCACTCTTCTCCTGATATGGAACAAAAACTATGAAAGAGAGATAAGAGATACAAGAAACAGCCCTAGAAGACAAATGAGAAGAGGAGGAGGTGGTGGTAAACCATCACGAAGGGACAAAAGGGACAAAATCGCTGAAACACAGAGACAGACGCCGAGAGTAGATACGAGCGGAACTCAAGGTCAAGAAGGATTATCATCTGCCAAGAACTTCACTTCCTTGGGTACATCGACTCATTCTATAAGAATTGCATCACCAGTAAAAAGCAAAAGTGATGTTATCCCGAAAATCCCACAACAACAACAACAACAACAATGCTTGCAGCCACCACCACCATCTATCGAGAACACTCAGCCTAGGGTCACAAGGGAGCAAGCTAGGAAGAATCCAACTAAAATAACACCAGTAGATGAAAAGGACAAAGGCGAGAAAAAATAGGAACTGGCACTTCCGACACCTCAGAGGCCGATTCCCACTCGTCTATAAATCAGGTGCCCCGAAGAACGTGTATGCACGGAACCAGGGTGACGTCATAAGAGCAGTGCCCAATCGAGCTAGACGTCTTATTCTGCAGTAAACAGACATTTATTTATATTGAACTTGTGTTGGGTCCATTCCCACTCATGATAGCCTTCCATACAGATCGATTGGGACTTATTGTCCCACGACCTGTTGGCTAAATTAAATAGCACACTTTGTATGCATTAACGGGCTGGGGGATGAGGCACTTATTCCTTCCCCACGAACAATTAATTAGCCCCCGTATGGGGGTAATAATCGGTCGCGCATGCCTTATAGACGCATGCGACCTTAATTTAATCACATCATGTTCAATTATAATCGCGTAAAAATTGTTCTCATTGCGTTCTCACTTTTTTTCATATGCGATGATATTTCAGATTAAATCACCAACGTGCTTCATTTATGAACATTTAATTACCAATCCGTATCAATTTCTAGACAATCAAGACATTTTAATAAGTCGTCCGTAACGTCTAAACTAAATTAACATACACTATACACAAAGGACACAAGAAAAATATACGAAGTTAGTTTCAAATGAAATAAAATTACATAAAAATGAATATATTTTATACAGCAATAAGATATTATAAAACATACGCGGATGCTAGCATAACCCAGAGCATAGTTCTACAAAACAATAACCATTATGCATTTGTACATGTGCTCTCAATGAATGCACGTGGTACATACGAGTGAGGAAGGATGGCGAGAAAAGGAAAGCGCGGTGATGTCACTTATGTGGCTTATTAGGGATACTTACTGTGGTAGCGTTGGACAGTTAGCAAAATCACTCCCACTTAAAGAGATGATGCTCAAGAAAAATCTCCCATATATATATATATATATATATATATATATATATATAGTATATATATATATATATATATATATATATATATATATATATATATATTAAATTCAAAGAATCACTTACAAGCAATCGCTATATAAAAACAAATACACCGATACGTCTCTGTTTTCGTGCTTAGGATAGATAGAAAGCAATTTAATCTTGTTATGTATATTTAATCTGTATTATTTCTTAGCTTTTCATAATGATTATATGTTTTGTACATCTGTATTTTGCACATGACCTTGTCCAAAATCAAGTTAATGGTTTAACTGACCAGTGACATTTATTTTCTAAACAACATAACGCATAGCTAATATTTCTCTTCAGATTATTATTAACACTAAACATGTTTACTTCGATTTGAGGTAAAGATATAGTCTCGATTCTGACATTAGATACTTTCAGAATGGTTAGAGTATTTTCAGAAAATAGCAAAAGCGACATAATCAAATAGAGGCTATATAATCTTGTTTACCTTAGAATTATTCATTGCCTTATCAACTGAAGCAGAATCAGTCTTGTTGTATTTAGTATTTAATTTAAATGGATTTATTTATTCAATTATTATTCACTGGAATTACAAAGTGCTCAATAATATTCTTGGACTGGAACATTACTTTGGAATTGTAGCAAATTCAGAAAGGAACATTTTAATTATTTTATTGTGATACATGTAAAGACTGTTAGCACATCGCCTCTCTCCAGGCCATTGACACGTTAATACATTCGACACTACATGCACATTAACATATTTAGTATCGGAATTTATTTGGAATACCACTGGAATACAATTGGAACTTCATACTTTTAGACTTGTGATAAAACCTCTAGAACTATTTGGGATTTAATTCACAATACTGTAAGTTCTTTTTTTAACATTTTACTTTGTATCCTTGGGAAAAAATTATTTTTGAATTTTACAAAACTTGTTGATTTTTGCTCCTTTCTGTTCCTTAGTTTAAGACCATAGAGTTGTAATAATCTACGTGAAACTCGTCTTCCTGTACCAACAAAGGATGTAGCACTAACAACAGTTTTGAATACGCAAATAGCAACCCAGACCTTAAATGGACGACAATACATACTGCAGAACAGACCTTAATAGCGAAAGTCACCAGTATTATCATACTCAATTTCTATCACCCTAATGGAGATAGAGACCTATAGGAATGAAAGACACGCAAATTCCCCTAACGGGAATTTATCCCTGGAAGGGGGGGGGGGGAGCTGGCGAGTACGAACCTAGAAACCTAAATTGGATAAACTCTAGAACAATACGATGAAAGATATGGTACTGAACTCATCTAAATATAAAAATCAAAAACGGAAAATTCGATTTTCAAAATTCTGTTAATTTTTTTAAAGGTAAATACTCAGTATATCAATAAGTCGGGAGGAAAAGAGAATAACTGACATAAAAACCTCTGATGGTGTAAACTATGGAAGAGCAACCCTAACCAGTTCTATGTGCTGGGGTGGGGCTGTGATATGTCCACAATAAAGAGGTTTTCGCTATGCAAACAAACGGCGCTGAATTTGCTAAAAATACAGTGTAGCCTCTACGCTGAATAACTAAACGTCTCTATGATGCACACCAATAAAAGTATCTAAGTATGATAATTTCTTGTGCAACAAAAATATAAGCTTTAAGAATAATATATTTAAAAAAAAATAAAAAAAATTATAAAAAAAAATTGTCCCAGTTTATATATTTATTTACAGAGAATTATTGCTATAAACGTTACCACATTTAAAATTCATTTAAAGTTTGATATTTTTGGGTAAAGAGAACTTTACGCTTGATAGTATTGCCATCTTAAAATGACTCAATATTTTGTTGTTTCAATGTTTTCACATACATTTATTATATTGTTCATTATTTGAAGACATTTCATACAGTCAGTACCATCATTCACAAATTATTTTAAATTAATATTGTGTATTTTCGTATAAAAGTAAAATAAAGAGAGAAAACAACAACAACATTTACAGCAATAATGATATAATTTCCTCCTGAAACACTTCCGAATGTAATTACTAAGGGCAAAAAAAAAAAAAATTCAAAAATATTTCCTAGAAATTCCCTTCTCAATCCAGGCTGGTCAGATGGTGGGAATCGAATCAGCAACATTCAAGTCACGAGTCCAAAACTTTAACGACTGAGACACTATAGCTTCAGGGGCGGGGCCCCACACGGGGGGTGAGGTGTTAGTAGAAGGACAGTTCCAGGGATCAATAATGTATAGTCATATTTAGTTATCAAAGACTAGAGCAGAGGAAAAACTGACAATTTAGGAGTAAACAGCATCGCATCTGTCTTTCTGGAATCTAAATTTATTAGCCATTGGTTAGACCAGGCTCTTAGAATTTAAGATCAACATTTTTTGTGTATATTGTACGAGCCATTCTGAAAGTAGATGTCTACTTTCAAAGATTCTTTATTTGTACAAAACACCACAATGCCAAACACGGTAGCCTTACAAAATTTCACTATTGCTGAGAGCTGCACAAATCTGAGGATACAAATCGATGAGCTGATTAGTGGCAGCATGATAGGGTAGGAATCCCGGCTGGTACCTGTAAAATAGATCGTTTTGAGAAAGATAATTATAAAAGCATAGAACTCTTTCCATAAACTTCGCTACATAACACAAGAATGGCAACATTCTATAACTAATAGGATCACTCCTGTTGTTTTGTTTAAAAACAGGCATTACGACTGCAGTTTTCCAGATTTATGTAAACAGTGTAGTCTGAGTCATTTATTAAATAGAAAACATGTCTTTCCATTGAGCATAAGATGGCTAATTTTGTCGTAACCATTTGCTTTATGAGTTGGAATACTTTGTATTAAGCCCAAAATATCTTGTTCTAGGAAATTAATAAATTCAAAATTTTGGTTCTTTCTGCTCCGATATACTGGCAACCAAACCTTTGTGTCATCAACATTGGTTATCAACGTAAATAAGTCGTTAAGACAACTAATTCTCGTAATCGGAGAAGTGTTTAGTTTCATATCCATTACCCCGCGGAAGAAGTATTAGAGGAGCAGTGGAGTTAGGTATATTATTTTTTCGCATGCGTCTTATCACATTCCAAGATTAACTTGGGTTAGATCCAAAAATTGTCCATATTTCCTTAGCTGGCTGTTTTTCTTTTCTTTGCATACTTTTTAAGTTGTTGACCTGATTTCTAAGCTGCTTATGCTTAAATAGTATAGGACGGCGATATACCTCCTTATTGGACCTTCATATTAAAATGGTAAAAAGTTTATAACTCCTTACACGAACTTAACCTGCGAAAATTTAGAGTCGAAGTTGATAGCCTCAAAGGGTCGAAAATTTATAGCCTCTTACGGGAATTGAACAAGGGAAAATTTAGGATCGAACGTTTTAGTCCCATACGGGATTTTAACAGGGAAATCTTAGCGTAGTGACCAGTACCCTGTACAGTTGCCAACAACCAGTCTTCTATTCAACACCCCACATTATACCATCAGCACGCCATGTGTAATGACCTGCTGCCTAGTTGTTAGCTGCATTTCCATTACCGATTCCTCAGATAATGTTGGGGGTATTAGTAAATTTATTTTTTTCAGCACCGATGATCTTTGTAAGTCTATCCTCGACAAAGTTGTCAACTTTGCAAGTACGTTCATGGTTACCATTTTGGAATTTGTAAACGAAGAGGAACGGGAGTCACCTTATCATTCCTCTTAATTGGTTTTGTTGATCTTTTAGCAAGTAGGCGCTATTCTTAAATGTTGATTTAGAAACAAAAAGAGTGTTGGCTCATTTTAGAGAAACAAAGAAAATTCTTATAGACTTGCTTTATCACATTCTCTGTTCATTTTTAATTTTTCGAAGAAGAATGTTCTCTTTCTCATACGTGCCAATATTAATTTTTTTTGTGTGTGTGTTTGTAAGTGTGGGGCATTGATCTTTCAAATAGCATGAAAGTTTCAATATGTCTTTCACAATTTGTAAAATAAATTTTAAAATTGTAAAATTTTGTTCCTTCAAAAGCAAAATATTTGTTGTAATTTTTAAATTTATCCGGACATTTTTCAGTTTTCGCTATATTCCGTAGAACTTCGTTATCTTTCTACTTGTAAAAAAGTGTACATGTATAAATTGTTCAGTCTGAATTTTGTTTTACACATTATATAAATTCTTCTTACAGTTTTTACATCTTAGGGTTAATTTCATTTTAATCTCAGCGAAATTTTCTGTCTTACTTTAGAAATTTTATTATTAATTTTAGTCTGAAGCATATTTAAAAATGTAAAAAGTTTCCCGTACTTTTTTAAAGTCATTAAGAACTTCAAAATTTTAGAACTACTTTTAGTTCGTAGATCAAACTGTCTAAAACAATTTCGGACTATTTTTCAGTCTTCTCTAAAGTCCGGTACAGTTTCGGAATTTTAGTACGACTTTTAGTTACTTCAATTTTAGTCTTACTATGAGTTGGTCGCCTTGATTAAAGTTATTTATAATTTCAGTACAATATATGCAATGTTATTGACACTTACAACATGGTATGAGGTATATGGTTTATACACAAGTCACTACACAGTGATGATGGTATAATATGAGATGTTGGTGAGTGG
Organism: Megalonaias nervosa; assembly: GCA_016617855.1. Taxonomy (NCBI): domain Eukaryota; kingdom Metazoa; phylum Mollusca; class Bivalvia; order Unionida; family Unionidae; genus Megalonaias; species Megalonaias nervosa. Next base: position 75,412 of record JAECUM010005350.1, on the reverse strand, counting down.
ATGACTGGGTGTTGGTCACTAAACAAGGCATGTTCATACCATATGTGGGGGTTTGCTCACTACACAAGGCGTGTTAATGGTAAAATCTAATCTGTTTGATAGTAGTTGACGGTGTTGATCACTACACGCGGCGTATTGGAGAGTATGTGTAGGGTATTGGTAACTACGCTAAATTGTGCAATGTTAAATTCCAGTAAGGGGCTGTAAACTTTTGACCCTTCTGTAAATTTTCGACCCTTTTCAACACGGGAGTCCTGCATAGGGCTGTATTATCGTCCTGTACTGTTTACCTTTTCCAATTGCAGGAACTGCTGCTCTTGATAACTTGCTATTTCAATCGGCCCATTGAGCTGATGGATTTTCTAATAAGACTACACACTATGGTTTATCATTTGGTCTTATTCTTAAATATTTGATTACTTTTTCTCTAACAAGGGAAGAAAATAATACAGCTGCTGATTCTGTATCTCATCCTTACAAGTAATTTTATTTAGAACTTGACATATTTTGTTAAAATCGCCGTGTTTGTATATCCACATTTTTCTTGTATAACAAACAGTTGATAGGCGTAACATTATATTACCATCAAGAATTTTATTTTACCCACACCGTTAATTTAATCTCCACATGAATTATATTGCGACACATAATTATCGTTTACATGGAAGATTTATTGACAAGAAACCTTTCTAATTTGTCTTCGAGTAAAATACTATCGTAATTATCTATGAAATGGACGCCGATTATTATTACTATTACTATTATTATTATTATTACTCAGTTTATACGTTATAGAAACGCCATTAGAACTGATGTATGCCAACATATTTCAATGCCGGATAAAAAACAAACAACCCCAAAGTCCCCTCAAAACAAACAAAAAACAAACAAACAACAAAACAAAATAAAACACAAAGAACAAAAACATACCCCCAGCAAATTGATTGATCTATGAATCATCCTACGTGTGTGTGCGTTTTTATGAAAATGTGTTTTTCCTAATTTTCTATGTTCTTCACGTAAGAGTATATTTTTTCAACTCCTCTCTCTCTCTCTCTCTCTCTCTCTCTCTCGCGTGCGTGCGTGCGTACTTGTGTGGGGGGGGGGAGAGAAGGCGACGGTTCGAATGAACCTTCTCTGAATCCCCCACTGGTTTGCTAAAAACAAATATATTTATTGTTCAGTCAAATACTATTTCGGATTTACAAAATATTTTTTTACGGATTTACATGTCAATAACAATTTTCCGTCAATTTTGGGACTGGGAGTTAACTTTCTACATTAGTACAATTGTTATTTAGCCCAAGTTGTAATTGAAGCATTGGATATAAAAGTAATAAATAATGTTTAAAAAAGTCAGTAATGAAAACAAAACAATACTTGAAAACAATGTGTGAAAGCGAAGAAGAACGTGATATATGAAATCTGAGATTAATAAATAAATAAATCTGTCCTATGGTCTTGCGCATTTTATAAAGCCTCGTTTATTTCGATAATATATGTCATTAAAGAACAGAGCAAACCAGAAACGGCCCTAAGATGTGCGGGGCCCAAGGCAGCAAGCGATGAGCGGGGCCCCAAGCAAAAAAATTGCATTGCGGAGCCCCTGAAAGCGCGGAGCCCAAGGCGGTTGCCTCGTTCGCCTTGCCCTAGGGCCGGGCCTGGAGCAAACAGATCCATTTAATCCACCAAGAAAAAGTGAAATTAAATTTTAGAGCGGATTTGAAACGCACTAATTTGTTCGATGAGACATGTACGAGAAAATGTTTATTTCTTGGTGATAGATGACTTGAGGCAATCTTTACCTTTATAAAAAAAGATGCGCAAGATAAAGGTACACGTTTAAAGTTACAGTGTGTTATAGACTGATTTTTTCCTAATCTTTCTACTTGGAACAATTCTTGAAAGTTTCAGATGGATCCTTTAATGCAGATCACAGTGTCTGTGTTTGATCATGTAATTCAGTCCTTTGATTTAGGACTTGTATTTACTTCAGAGGACTCAGTTAATTCAGTCGTACGATTTACGAGTTTTATTTACTCTGGTGCGCTCTTATAATATATTCCTTTGATTTAGGGCTTTTATTTACTCTAATGGAGAAAAGAAGAAATTAAATCAAACCTGTAATGCCTTCAAATACCAAACAAATTGCGTTTAGGAGTTCATTTTCCGAGCATAATGCTAATCCACTATTTTGGTAGCGTAGCTTTGGATTTTAATGCTGAAATCAACAAGTCAAGGACACTAGTTTAACTGCTATGTTGTATGCAGTCAACAGAAATAACACAGGCACACCCAATGAGTTTAAATTTAGTATTCTCCACCCAACCCTCCAGAAAAAGATCTCTTTGTATTTGAGAAAGGATCAACGCTAAAATCATCAACGCTCTATATAAAACAAAGTGTCACATTTGCTAAGCCCCAGCTATAAAGTATAAGCTATAATATTACTGCGGCGTTGTGTTTGATATCTAAAGATTTCCGCGGGCTAGTGTGAATCTCTTACGCAAGGTTACATGAATGGCCGGAGACCCGGAATCTTGAATTGGCAAAGGCGATAGATCGCACCATTTAATAAAGGCTTGTAATTATCACACCTACGTGTTAGTTTGGGATCAAAGAGAAACCGCTGGGTTAACGGGGCGTATTCTTTTCCGTCCCCACGTTGACAGACAGCGAGAGGGACATTGTCCGCTAAGTTTGATTGGATCGGTCCACAGCGATGTCCAATCAAATATTGAGATAGAGGGTGTGATTACAATTCGACGCAGATGTTAAATTCCAACTCGTAAGCAAAAATTTAGTTAGGCCTAGACAGACTGCTGAGCAATAGGTTTACTCCGAGAGAAGCCATTCGTAATGTGGCGGTTAAACTTAGAGGTAGATTCTAAGGAAAGAAAAAAGCTTCGAAAAGGTCAGTAAGTTATTTGCCCGAGTTTGCAGAATATTACGGCATCATAATTGTAATTATCTGTAGTATGTATACTTAATTACTAGCATCGTTTAGTATGTAGAATTACCTTTGTAGTGTTTCATTTACATGCGTATTTGAAAAATGGGCTTGAGCCTACGTAGAGAATTATTAGATGCGAGGCGGAATAATGTAGATTGTTAGCTTGTGGTCAGAAGTAATTTTGTAATTCGCTATTTGGTTACTTCGTAGTAAACCAGTGAATTTATTAACGCGTTATGTTAAAATTTGTACATGCTTGAGTTGTGAACGGTTGAAGTATGTAAGATTAGTTACTATGGACGTATGCGTATATCAGAGCATACATATTTGATTATTTGTGTATTTTGTATGAGTGTAAGGTAAAGGAATGTATCTGATTATTATGATATTGTTTAGTATAACGGGATTAGGAATATGTATTGATGTGACGGAATTTATTGATGTATGTATGAGAAGTAATTGATACCGTGCAGCAGCAGAGAGGGTAAACAGACCATTTGCTTGAGTCCTTATTTATGAAAAATAAAGGTTCCTACAAAAGCTGAAAATACAAGATCAATAAAGCTAAACCGAAGCCTCTAACCGACCGATATTTCTCTAATTGGGTTAGCTCATTTTGTTACTTTATCTTTGATGTTTCTTATGGCGTGACCCGGACACTCACTGTTGGTCGTCACCCTCTCTGCTGCTGTAATTAAATCATCGTTATATCAATAATGGAATCTTAGCTCGAGAGCGACTAGAGGCAATTAAGAAATATTTCCCCGTCCGTGATTCTGTCAAACAAAAATTACAAGAGCGTCAGGAGTCTCAGGTGGAATTTGTAGAAGGTGCAGAACAATTATTTAAACCAATTGTCGAACCAACAAAGAAAATTGTTACAGCAACTGAGGCAACACAAAAAGCTCTTGAAACATTACCTGTTGATATTGCTGGCCGTATTCAAGCAGCTCAACCACCACCAGTGCAACCTCCTCAACCACCACCTGAAGAACGGCCACAAACTCAGCCAAGAATCAGAACTTATACAGCAGATAAATTTACGGAGGAAGGTATTGCCGCTATCAAGGACCCAAACCAAATACTTGATATTGCCGTGTTTGAATTTCGTAATAGACATAAGTATGTAAAACCAGATTATGTTAAAACTCTAAAAGCTGCCGATTGGATTAGGGATGTATATCGCATTCATACTGATGCTACGCAAATCAGATCTGATGAAGATGTTAGAGATTTTAATATTTTTATCCAGACAGTAAATGAGCGTATGGAACAAGTTATACAAGGAAGGAGACAAAGAGAAGAAGAAATGAAGCAGCAACTTGAAGAAGCTAAACAATCAAGGAAACAAAAAGAAAAACAAATGAAGTCGAAACTTGAAGAGGTTGAACGAACAAGGAAACAAAAAGAAGTAGATTTAGAATCTGAAGAAGTCAGACGAAGGAGGGAATCACGTTCACCAAGTAAGAAAGAAACAACTGGAAGTGGTCTTGTTGCTCGAGGAAGTGGCTTTATTACTCCATGCCCTAGCAACGTTCTTGCCGACGTGGACAGACTAGAAATTCTGATTGGCGGAAAACGAGCTGGTAATAATTCTCCAGAAATCATCAGTGAAGCAGCTGCTATTTGTCAGAGATTATGTACAGGCGGTATCACGGATATTAAGGTGTATCGGTCCCTCATTAATGAAATCGCCGATGATTATTTCAGTGATTAAAGAAACAATATAAAATAAGATGATTATACATAATGCTCAAAGCGGACCGACTATGGTGAGGGTGATAAAGCTATGAAGCAAGCTACGGTGATGGACTCGGTGATGTTGTTCAGGGTCTATTTAAAAGGATAGCCCCAAAAGCAATCCCGATTGCAAAGCAACTGGAAATGAAAGCTATTGACGTTGTTCATGAAAAAGGTATTGGTGCTGTTGGTTATGTTGCCAGCAAAGCATTCTCAGCAATCAAGGATAGACTAGCACGATTAATACAACGAAAACCGCAATCAGTAAAATTACCCAGCACTGAAGTGATGCCTGCAAATGTTAGTAAAATGATAAATCAAGCTGCGAATCAAAAACTAGCAGAGTTAGCTGGTGTACTCATGTCAGAAAAAGAAAAAAAAAAAAATATAACCGCAAGTTTAATAGCAGGAAGTGGTCTTCGTGTTAGACGATAACAAATATAATAAAGATGTTTAAACGTGTATCTGATCCCGCATTTGACATGGACGCGCCAGTTCTCAAGGATGAATCTGTGCGCGATTATCAATATTATTCGTATGATGCACGAGAACCTAACTCACGTGGAAGAATTGAATTACAAGTTCAGGATACAAGCAGATATTTTTTACCTGCATAGGCATTCACTGAAGTAGAAGGTAGACTTTTACAAGCAGATGGTACAGGAATCGGAATTGGTGATCGACCTGGTTTTGTTAGCGATGGTATTATGGCGTTATTTATAAGTGCCATCTACATGATTGACGGAAAGAATATTCAATCAATACAGAATGACGTAGATATTGCCACGACGATTCTTGGCCTTGCAAGATACAGCGATGATTACTCAAGATCAGCTGGTCCATCAATGATGTTTGCAAAGGATACAACTGATCATCCATAAAACATCAATGTAACTATAGGTAACGTAAGAGCTGCAGGAGAAGCTGCTGATGCTCCTGCAGTATTATCAATGAATGAAAGTTTCAAATTTAGGATTTGCCGCACGTAGATTAATGTTAGATGATGAAGAAGAATTTTCATGTGTGATTCCACTATCACATATATTTGGATTTTGCAGACATGTCAGAAAGGTTATTTTCGGAAACAAGCATACATTTGTACTTGTTAGAGAAGACAAAGACAATGATGCAATCTGGCGACCCGACACAGTTGTGCATGTATAGTAAGACTAACAAAACTTTCGTTGTGGATGCCAGTGATGACTCCAACAATATCTGAAGAACGTCTACTCTTTTATATGAGTCAAGGTGGTAAATCAATGTTATCATGGTTGACGATGACAACAGATAGTATTTCAAGTGAAGTTGTTGGTTTATTTACATGGCATATAGCATCACAGCAGGGTGTTTCTGCACCGCGACATATACTCATCGCATTTCAGGAAAATGCACGAGGAAACACACAAAGACGAAATCCAATGGTATTTGACACGCTTGGAGTAAGTGAAATTTCTTTAAGGATAAACGGACATCAAGAACCGACTGAAGAAGTATTACCGAATTTTGATCGCAATCATGTAGCACGTGCTTATCATCGGTTGATGACATTTATGGGGCGTGATCAGAATGTTGATTCTGGTTTGCAGATATTTCAGCCTGATTTTACAACGCTGTATCCAATATATTACTTTTCGTTGGAACATATAGATTTATTCAGGCAATCTGTCGTTGATATACACTCCGAGTTCGTGTAGCACGATCACCACCAAGAATACCTGGTCCACCAGGAATTCCTGGTGATTACAGAACAACAGCTGTTATACTAAGCGATAAGACAATGCTGCTTAAAGGTGTTGGTGGCCACATGAGAGTCATTGATGCCCCAGTAGAAAACATGTAATTAGATCGCTCATGATATTATAAATGTCATATCATCATATTAGTGTCAGTCTGACTCCTGGTCAGATTAAAAAACTACAATCAGTATCAAAAGAAAACTGTGGAGTAAAAATATCACTAAAAGAGAACAAATCACAGGTGGTTCAAATAAACTATCACTGACAGAACGTCAACTTAGGCACTTCAGTGAAGCCAAACGATCAAAGACCGGCATACAACTTAATCTTTTTGCGGGTGCCATTAAAGACATCGCTAAGACGGGTGGTATATTTCCACTTTTTGCAGCTATACCAGCGTTGATAGCCGCTGCAAACCCAGCTGTTGCAAAAGCTGCTGCGTTAGGTGCTGTTGGAACTGCTGCTGGGATGGCTTTAAAGAAAGCATCAGGTCACGGAATAAAAAGATCTAAATAAGGGAAAGGGTCTAAGACTGCCAGGAACTCCTCATTCATGGTACGGAAAAGGTCTAAGACTTCCCGGGACACTTCGTTGATTCTTCCTATGTCAAATTTTGATTTACTTGATGCTGCTGAGCAATTAAATATAAAAAACTTCAGAGGTGTTTTTATGCGTGATCAATTACCGCACAAACCAAACAATGTTGAAACTGGTATCATTGATCTCGATAAAAGCTCTGGTCCGGGTACTCATTGGGTTGCATACGCGATTGATCCACGTGGAATCGTTTATTTTGACTCGTGCGGGTTGGCACCACCAAAAGAATTTTTAAAACATGTGAGCAGCATGCAAAATATTCCAATCTGGTATTCAACATTACCAACACAGACAATATCTGATCCGCCAATATGTGGCCGTGAAGTACTCGCTGTGCTCGACGTTGTATAATCATCAACAACACCACCTCATAAAGTAGTGCAAGACTATACATCGTCGTCGACGTTTTAAACAGGCATTAGTAAATATAATGGTAGATATTTACGGAAGATCAGCTAAAACTGAAACCCCTCAAGGTGATTTATCCAAGTATGCAACTCTTGATCAACTCAGGAATGAAATCGATGATCTTTTAATTCTTGCAAGCGTAGATAGCAATGAAGTCGTTATTTTTCAGGATAAACAAGGACGATTAAAATCAAGTAACATCCAGTTAACAGACATCCTTGTACGAATTACAAACGCGCTCAAAGAGAACATTGTTATATTTGATGAAAACGGTAGAATACAAGACTCTGGAAATTATGCCAAGAAAACCGGCGATATTTTCACTGGTCACATTGTCATGAAACAAAAGAAAATTACCGACCTTGGAAATCCGTACACGGACACTGACGCTGCAACAAAAAAATACGTCGATGATCAAGAATCCAAGTTCATATCAGTTAACGGTGGTATGATGCGTGCATTTCTCGACATGAATAACAATGGAATTAATAATCTCAGAACACCAGAATCAGATTTTGACGTTGCAACGAAGAATTACGTCGACGATAGCAACATCCCGATGACAACTTCGTTGACGACAATCAACGATGGAAAATGATTGTATTTAGAACTGAATTTTCTAATCACGTACAAACGTTTCTAAATTTTCGTAGAAACATAAGCAGAGCCATTAATGAATTGTTTGGAACTCCAGCGGTTGTTGACATAAAACTCTCCGAAATTAACACAAAACTCAACGATATTGTCAGTGGAATTCCTGATATCGTTGAAAAAACTAATCTGATTAAAATTCCTCACAAGCAGATCATCAATGTGGTATACACAGTATCATCAGGGTCATCAACATGGTCACAGCAAAATAACACTATCAAACATACCGCGAAAGTCACTGGTGTGTATAGGCTGTCCGTGTTCAGCTCTGCAAAATTTAGGATATTTACCATTTATCCATGGCGTGATTCAACCGATGATTTTTCTGGAACTGTGTCTATTGTGTTAAATAAAGATGCCGACGAAATATTTATACTGGAACCATCTGATAAAAAAAATTAACCGCAGCGTCCTACTGGTGGTGTCTGGAATTTGTCGCTGAAACACCTCAATTAATCACTTAATAAAAGTATAATGAATCAAAATCCAATCGACGTTCTTCGTTACAGATACAATCAAGTATGTACATGCAAACTAAACTAAAAAATATCGTTGACGATTATACAGTAAAAGTAAACAAATATCGCAGACGTGTGGTTGTCATTCATATAAATGTTTATTCAGTTTCTGCCGTCATAGCGTCCGCCGGCGTATTGCTATCAACAATAACAACGATCGCACCGCCCGTTATAACACTCGTCGTTTCGACTTGAACAACTATCGCGGGCATTCTCAGTATTATTGCGAAGAAGATAGCTACATGCACAAACACAAAATTACACGAGCATACAATAAAACTACACACAGCTATGTCAGCATATTCTAAACTATCACCGTATCTCTCGTCTTATCTTAGTGATGGTAAATTATCCAATGAGGAATTCACAATGATGATAAAAACTTACAATGATGTATTTGACGAAAAAATATCCGATCCAGATCAAATTCCTGATTTAAAATAATAATAGTAATAATAATGTCATCGAACGAACTACAACGACAGATCGCCACTAATACAACTCCAATAAGAACCACAGTGATATCAACGAGTTCAACTAACCCTGAGTTTAATGTGGTTTTCCCAACTGCAATTCCAGCCCAAGAAATAGGTCTGGCACAATTACAAGCTTATTACAGCTGGCCAAATATCAGGTCGAAATCATTCGGTGGGTTACCCCCAAATAACTCCTTAGTGTTCGCGTATTAAAGTAAACCCGACGGAACTCCCGATTGGCAAGTTGTTGGCATTCCAACGGGTAGTTATCAAATAGAACAAATCAACGATGAGTTCCAACGCAGAATTAAGTCTATCACGGAAAAAGAATCGAAAATAGCTATTACTGTTCATGAACCAACGTTATCGTCCGTGATAGAAATATACTCCCGACTACGCCGTAGATATTTATCAAAATTCGATCAGATCAGTATTAGGATGGCCTGATATTCCACTAGTTTATAATTGAATACCAGAGCCTAAAATTGATGAATTTTTCACGACTGAAAAAAATTCATAAACATTCCGGAATATCGAAGCGATTATGACCCATGGATAATATATATCATCGAGAAGGATTATTTTTACTGCATCTGACATATGGTACAAATCTCCCTGATATAAGAAGACGAGTATATGATAAGGATAAGGTTAATGAAGAAATTATAAAATTATATTCCGGACCGATTACTTCTGAATACGCTCGGGTATTTAATGATCTACAAAGTCTGTTTTTCTCCTTATCACAACATTACAAGGAAGACATAAAACAACAAATAATTGAAACAATACAACATTTAAAACAGGTTGCGAAAAATTTTGATCTTATCAATAAAACGATCGTCGAAATAGCAATTATGGCTGATTGGCGGACTATTCGCGGTAGCTTCAAAGTTAAACAATTGTTTCTTAACCATTATTAAATAACAGAAGAACAGCTACCAACATTTACAATACCAGGATTTGACGCCAACGAGATGAAAAAATCAGTCAGCAATCTTATCACACAAAACTTTCCAAAAATACTTAATTCATGGAGAAAAATAGCACCGCCAGCAATTTTTCTCAGATATAATAATGATCTGTACGGTGGCGGCCGTCATGTTTCGCCGGGTATTGTAAATATCACATCGACGATCGCAGTCAACCTTGTATGTGACGTAATTGATGGCAGCTATTAAGTAGACCTTGAAGAATCCAGTCAGGCCCAGCAAAGATACATTTTATACACATTTACACCGCAAGTACCTCCAGGACATTAAATTGTATCAGAACCAATTAACCCGGTTTACCTACTATGTCATAATCCGCTATTATCAAGGACGCATTTCAAAGTTACTGACCAGATCGGACACTTGATTGATCTAAGGAATGAATCATTAAATATAAATCTGTATGTGATATCGTAAGATCTAAACCAGGAAAACAAAAAACAAACAAACAAAAAAAATTGTGAGATAAATTATCTCAATCTGATTCTGAGTAAAATCTTATTCTGAATAAAATATTATTATCAGAATACAATAAATATTATTAGTATAATCAGGTTTTGAATAAATATTATTATCAGAATAAAAAATAAATATTATTATTATTGTCTGCTTCTGAATAAATATTATTATTATAATTTTGATGGTGGGATGCTTCGGTGATTTTGTTTCCTTTTATCTGTTTTTCTGTTATATTGTATAATTAAAGAATAATTAATAATAATATTATGATCTCGTCGGATGACCTGACTGCGCTAAATATACTTAGCAAATACGGTAAGACATTAATTATTTCTACGAGAAATTAATTCACGGTCCTAACGGTGATACATATTATATGCACCGCCAGGAACACAAGTAACTTTTAGGTTAACAAAAAGTGACATTGACGGCAGTGACATAATTGTTCCATGTCTTGGAATGATAACTAATTTATCATTGTTCTCGATGATTAAGATCTTTGATGAGTTTACGAAAGCATTTGAACGTCGTTTTTTATTTTTCTTACTCCACCTACTGAGATCATTGAAGAGTTTCTTAGAAGACCACTTAACGAAAAAGAATCAGCGGCGAAATTGATCGTTCATGGATTGACTAGCATCAGAACGAGCGGTAAAAAAAAAAAAAATAAATAAAAAAAATAAAAAAATATACTAAATTTAAGAGAATGAGCCAAAAGAAAACGTAATCATCGAATTATTATTATTTATTTTTGTTTTACCTTCATTTTCCATACCGAAAATATTACGGTACAAGTTATAATCTGATTCTGAATAAATATTATCAGAATAAAATAAATATTATTATCAGAATAAAAATAACCATTATTATAATCTGATTCTGAATAAATATTATTACAATCTGATTCTGAGTAAATATTATTACAATCTGATTCTGAATAAATATTATTATCAGAATAAAAATAAATATTATTACAATCTGATTCTGAGTAAATATTATTATCATAATAAAGATAAACATTATTATAATCTGATTCTGAATAAACAATCTGATTCAGAATAAATATTATTATCAGAATAAAATAAATATTATTATTATCTGATTCCGACTAAATAGAATCTGAATAAAAATAAATAAACGTTTTTTTACTGTAGTCAGAAATGAATTATCCCTCTTCTTTAGCTGGTACCACAGTCACTGTGACAGTGTTAGTTTCGTTGTCACTACAGTCACTGGCGACAGAGCTTTCACAATTACAATCATCACTGACTTCACAAGCAGACATAATCTCTCTCAACTGTCTTATACGAGCATTCACAATTCTTTTGTTTCGTATAAGTGAGATAACTCGGATCTAATTTTCTGGATTGCGTGTGCGAGTGAAACAAATAGTTTCACCTGCGTATCTGTAACTATTGCTAAGGATTGCATCATTGCTTGCTGAATCAACTTATGAATCTGTAATCGGCTGGTAATGTATATTTATTTTCAAATTTTCGTTGTTGTAATGATTCAAAATCACACAATTTTCTGAGGATTAAGTTCATCAGATATTTTTATACCGTCATTTTGTAATTTTTCAATCGCAGATATAATGACATCAATATTTTCAGAATTCATTATATAATAAATATTTGTTTAAAATAAAAATTAAAATATTTTACACAACACCAACCCCATGTGAACACCTAGATTGCCAAGCGACATTCTAGCAAGTTCAGAGGGTGATTTACACAACATATATTAAACCCCATGTGAACTCCTAGATTGCCAAACGACATTCTAGCAAGATGAGAGGTTACATATATAATCTTAGTTCTAAGGACTGCACAACCCCATGTGAACTCCTAGATTGCCAAACGACATTATAGCAAGTTCAGAGGTTACATATATACATCACATCATATAAACTTAATTATAGTACTTACATAAAGGACGGCACAGATACATATAAACTTAATTATAGTACTTATCTCTAAGGACAGCACAGATACATATAAACTTAATTATCGTACTTATTTCTAAGGACAGCACACACATGCAAACAGAGCCTTCTCTACGTTCAACAGATTTCTGAACACCCTCCACCATAATCTACCCCGGGGAGTGCAAAAGTGCACACACCACGTGGTGACATGGTGGGAGAGTGTACTCTTTTCTGCTGAAGTACGAGGAAACTGGGCAGAACCCCACTATATTAAAAAAATTCGGCGATAATCGCTCCCCATCGACAATGTGTCAGTTACGGGAATAGAACTCAAGACCTCGAGTCGAGAATTCTACGCTCTAGCACTGGACCACCGGATGTCCTTACAGATATATATTTCAGAAATTATTATGAAGTTACCTATACTGGATAAGCAGGCAACCTACGTGCGACCAGTATACTGCTGAATAAGATCATAATTATTGTAAACTGCAGTGTGGATTTATTTCAATTTCTAAAATAAATCTCACACACGTTTCAGACGTTACCTAATACTGAATAAACTGCAGTGTGGATTTATTTTAATTTCTAAAATAAATCTGTCTGATGTCGTTGGGAGTTCTGTAAACAGATGTTGCGTGAACTACTAAGCGGCGGCTGAGTGTATACATACATTGAAGATCTAAAAATAACCTATCTGTAATTTGCACGGCTACATTGATATAAAAATAACCTACCTGGATTGCATGTATATATCAAACTTGTGAATAATCTGAATTTATCAGAGTAAAAAGGTGTAAATATCCTTCTCTGTTACAAATTATACTGATCCACTGACTAGAGACAATTAAGTTACTCAATATAAAACACACACAAAAATCGCCACAGTAATGTAATATTACGCAGTACCAAGCGGGACAACTGCTTAATTACTCTATCAGAGAGAGATTTGCTTGACGGAGTTTTCTCCCTTCATGTGTGTATACTGACATACTGACACGTGATTCGCTGATCATATTTATTTGAATACGCCGATTCGGTAATATTATCTGCGACATATTATGCTGAAGATGGGACAATATCAAAATATTTTCCAGCTGCATTCATTGATTGAAATATCATTTCTTCGCATGTCTCTGCATTTACGGACTTAATAACTCTTGCGTATCGTAGACCGCAAGTATTTCCAAACTTACAATTCCGATTCTGTGTAATAACTCTCAAATTACGTAAAGAGTTATCAAGTTTTCTGCCATTGATGTGATCGATTACAAGGCCGTCTTTGATTACTCTGCAAAAACACTCGTATACGAATCTATGTGAGTGATACATTTTATTCCCAGCACGGAATCTGAGATAACCAGTATTAGTGACATTCCCGACTGGGTTTTTTAATCGACAGTGCCTAATAACACCATCACGAGATGCTTCATAATCCTTGATGATCGGATGTGTTACAAATTCATTTTGTTGCATTTATATAATAATATTATTTGTCTGAATTATTATTTTGAGAATCTGGCGAGATAATCTGCGGAGGTTTTCATGGGAGATTCGACTTCATCGACGTTATTTTGTTATCATAATATCGTTTTAGCTCTCTGTATTTTTTACCACCACATTGCACACACAACTGAGTTTCTCCTCTAACCCCAACACCACACCGTAAACACGGTTTTGGTCCTAGACACCCTCCTCGAACGCTTTGCTTGTGATATCCACAGAATTCATTTACGCAGGTTTTGTTAAAAGGAGTTGAATAACCGATCTTCAGCCACTTGCATTTATTGTTTGCTTGAATCATTATATATATATAATTATACTTCAATTTAAATATATATTTGTCTTAATTATAATATGGAGGAGTTTGAGAGATTATCCGGAATTAAGCCTTCTAGAGCCAGATTCGATCTTGACAAACTGCCGAAACCTAAATTTAGTTTTTCGATGCAAGATCTGGCTTTAACTAATAGTGATATAACTAATCGTATCAGTGAAGCCAAGAAGGAATTTCGCGACGATGGTGCGGCTCATGTGTGGTCAACATTCAGAATCAAAAGTGTTGTCGATTCTACAATGAATGACGAGCGAGGAAGGCAGATTATTAACTATCTCGACAATCAAAGATATTTTATTCTAATAAAATTTATTGTAGAGACAGACGACGACACTTGGATTATCCGTGACAAACGTGACCCTGTCCGTGTACACCATAGAAGTAGCATCGTAACGTTGAATAAAAATTCCAAACCAGGAACGTTGACTGGTATTGACAAACCATATTATGAACGAACGTATCCTGTAACTGCAGTTATTTATGCGATATATCCGATAAATAATAAACCTAGCGTTGATGATCTCAAACCGATGCAATTTTCTCGCTTAAATTGTGTAGCTGAGCGAGTTACAGAACACATCACAAACGCGATACATGGAAACGGTTTAACGGATCTAAGACGTAAAAAATAAATACGTGGGCAGAAACAGTTAAAGATATCGGAGCGTCTATCAGCGACGTTGCTGAGCTGGGAAAGAAATTAAAATTCCCAATAAGAGTGAAGACATTAACCGGAGAGATTTTATACAAATCGAAATGTGAATCAAGAGTAGCTCCGATAGAAATTATTTATCATAACTCACATGCATGGACGTCCGAGGTGACAATATTTCCACGAGACAGAACAGTTAAATTTTATGATGATTATATATTTGATTTTATCAGAAATATCAGTAAGAGTGACCCTGTATCCGTGTGGTTATTTCAGAGTTCAGAATCTGTGAACTATGATCAGTTTGTACGACCTAGCGTAGATATTTATCGTGCGGAATCTCTCCACGAGGAAATGAAAAATATTGCATTGAAATATACCCCTGACGATGTCAGGGTTGGACAATTACTGAATAATTGTTTTACCGTTCCATCAGTTGCTGCTCACTTTGCTGAGGAGAAAAATTCATGGAAACCGACACGACTGGAATTTCTTGAAGATATTCAATGCAGCTGCTTCGAATGCGGACATGGCGGATTATGGGATATTGAGTACGATTATAAGGATGTTATATCGGTTGATATGGTTGCATGTTATCCTGGAAGTTTTCTTGGACACGGAGAATGTTCTGAGTATTTCAAAAGATTTGGACATCCAACACACGAGATGACCAGAGTTGCGATAAATGGACCCCTGCCAGATTTTGACTTAACCAGATTCGCCTGTATCGAGTCATTCGAGTTTACGGAAAATCTTCATCCGATTACTTATGCTTGGTTTGGCCGTCATTTCTCAGAAAATTATTGGGCTCCAGTAGTACTATTAGGATACATGCTTGATATAGCAATACTGATATCGTTGAAAGTAAATGAAGCAATTATATCATATCATCCGCAGAGACAAGTTTGGTTGCCAGAACCAGATAAGTTTGATGCAGAAAAAGATATCAGGAAAGAATTTTCTAATCTTGGGGAGGATGAAGTTACTGAACTTATTAATAATGTATCTAAATACAGAAAAGAAAATAAGGAGAAAGTTGCAAAGGATCGGTGCAGAAAAATAATCGGTAAGTTTACTCAGTGTAGTTCATGCTATCATAAACGACTTTGTACAAGATTAATCATCGACGATGCTGAACTTGATTTTATAATCGCTGATACAACGGAGAAAAACACATTTATTAGTCGGAGTAATGCTTTCTTATCAGACGGAACTAAATTAGGTACAATTGCGAGCGATATTGATGGTGAGTCACCGCAGTTTACTCATTTAAGCTCTTCGATACTCGCGTACCTTTCTATAAAATTATTATCGATGATAAACAAATTTAGTGATACCGCGGTTAGAGTTGCCACAGATTCACTTAATATAAATAAAAAATATGCGGACTTGTTAAAACAATTACGTGTCCGCGCTGATGCATCATGGGGCGAATGGAGAATAAAACGAGAAAAATATACTTAGTTATTCTGAATCTGCCGACGTTGAAATTAAGGGGACATATTACAAGAATAATAATCAAGTGTCAAAATCATCAGCACCATCGGTATATGATCCTGTGGCCAGATATAAAACCGTTTACCTTAATGGGTGTGGTGTTGCAGGTAAAACAACGCGTGCGATTGAATTATTCAATTGTTCAGATATGATTGTTTTGACGCCCACACATAGACTCACCAGAGAAATAAACGAACGAGGAGTAAAATCTCAAACTTATCATAGTTTCTTTAGATGGTGCGGAGACGCATGGACTCCATCACGGATGGGTGAGAAATACATTCCTAAAATTATTATTTGGGAGGAAATATGCACGGTGTCGCTGGATCTATTAAGAATATTTCTTGACTCGTTGTTGACGAAAAATACTGCTGTGATAATGTGTGGCGATCATGGTCATCCGCCACCTTTTGTTGGACAGTCTCCACACGAAAGGTTAAAAAAAGATTTGTAGATTATTACGAAGAAATAACTGTGATCATAGAGCTATTGATGAACCTCTGAAAGAGTTTAAAAGGTTAACCAGACTGCAGCCAGATAAAATACAGTGTGAGATAATGCGTAAAGTAATTCCAGAAACTCCTATGAATGACTTTTGCAATTTATGGAGACCTGCTGATTTGATAGTTGCAAGTAGAAAGATAGTTCGTGATACACTTCAACAACAATTATTTCTGTTACATAAAGAAAATTTTCAAATCTACCTGTACAATTATGTTATCGCCCAGCAGATACTCGACGACAGAATGTCGATGTTGAGATTCCAGGTTGCGGTGATAAACAAAATCTTGTGTTAAATATTGTTTTAGTTCCTGTCAGCGCTATTGAGAGCGAGTTACGATAGGCAAAACTCCGTGGACACTAGGATACGCTATAACATTTCACTCGTCACAGGGATTAACTATTTCTGATACAAATATCTGGTTTGTCGATGATAGAATCGAATGGTCAAATTTAGTTTATCTCGCAGTATCTTGAGTTAGAAGAATATATCAGCTGCGGAGGGTTATCATAGACTTCACCGACACCGATGATGTAGTTAACATCGACTTCGTCGTGATCAAGAAAAAATTATCTGGTTATAAGCAATGTGACAAAAAAAAAATAATCGCGACTTTGATATCGATGCTGAATTTATCCTGACACTGAAACAACGACAGAATAATCATTGTGCGAGCTGTAACACAGTAATGTTGTGGCAGTCTTCGAATAATAATCCAAGACAGTTTACCGTGGATAGAATTAATAGTAGTCTTGGTCACACACGCGAAAATGTGATGCTGACCTGTCTTGAATGTAATAGACATAGGGGTGCCAGTTTACAAAAGTGAACGTGGTGGTAATTCTGTGTGTCCAGGAATTACTTGTAATTGTTCGCGTACAAATCCACGTTGAGGAGCAGTTGAATCTAGTCTGTAGATTGCAGGTCTACCCGTGGATCTTACCACGCGGGAAATTTTATTTGTTGTCACATTCCAAATAGGATCAGATGCTCCTTTTTTTTACCACCTTCAAGTTCACCAGGTTCATACAAATATCTTACAGTCACATTACCTAATAATGGTTGAGAAGAAGAGTCATGTCGTTGTATTGGTATATGTTTTTTGTTGGGTTATTTTGTGATCGCATTGGTAGGCTTCATAGAAGTTGCACGAGTAATTTCATTATTTAACGCAGCTATCGCACTTGGTAATCTTCCAACCCATTCACGAGATCTTTTTATCTGTGGATATTTCCTTTGCATATTGATATCCAAATAACCGCTCAGGAAGTGTTCGATTAAATCGTTCAACGATTGCCTGATCGCGATGAATTGCAGTGTGTCCTCGTCTGATTTTAACATTGTTTTTTCATCAGAGATGATACTGCACCAAGAAATTCTTTGCCAGGATCAACAAGGGTTCTCGTTAATAAATTCTTTCAAAAGCAGATACAGCTTCAGATGCTATTTTTGTTGATAATGGTTCTGCTTCTTTATATCTACTTGCAACGTCAGCGACAGTTAACGTGTATTTGTAGGTGAGTGATTGACGTCTATGTGTTTTATTAGTATCATGAGGTAAAAACAAAATATCTGCTTGATGAACTTCATTGGGAGCGCTGACATCAAAATGTGGGTACTGAATTTTTTAGGTGGTGGTAGATAAATTTGCCATATTGCCTATCGTGCTAACCAATTTTTAGCAACAGAACGTGAGACATCTGCTGCATCAGCAAGTTTACTAATCGCTGCTCTACCTCTCCAATATCCCCTTGGACTATAATAAACCGATTCCATTATTATGATAATAATTAGTTGATTAATTACCAGTCCCTAGGACTAGTTTACCTTTCATTGCAGATTTTACTAGAGAGCTAGCATGTTTTTCTCTGAAAGATTGATTGTTTTATGGAATTTAACGCGTGAATCAACTTCACATCTACAATATGTCGTTCTTGTAAATCTTTATTTTATACGCAACATCATGAATGTGACACGCTTGATCAATCGCTTTTATTGGATACTCTCCAGGTCTTGGTTGATCTCGTTCGTCAAGTCGGATGTCAAGTCTGGTTCCAGGACCACAATAATTGTATTCAGGTAGATGTTTCTCACCAAGATATTTGGCCCATGGAGTTCCTGGTAATTTTCCCAATGAAGCAGCAATATCACCACCTGTCTTCGTACGAGACGAAATAAATCTGTATTTACTTGTACCATATTTCACACACCTGCCTGTAAGTGCACGCTTTTTATTTTTTGTTATTATTGTTGTTAATCGCCTGGTGGGGGTGGGCACTCTGCATCGAACACAATATCAATCCATATTATTTATTATCTTTGTACAATATGGATATTATTGACTTTTCAGCGACACGAAAGCAGGAGCCAGTTAAGCATCATCCAGAACTATTAATTATCATAGGTCCATCTGGGTCTGGTAAAACACAATTATTACTTAATCTGATAATGAGATGGCTCAAGTTGGATAAGTTATATTTAGTGGCACCATCTGTAGATGATCAGAGTTGTTATGAAGTACTTCAAGATTTTAATGAAAACGCAAAATTGTTGGACGAGGATGATAATGATATTATTGATTTTATCACCGATATTAATGAAGCCCCATCTGTAGATGACCTCGATAGATTTATTAATAACCTCGTTGTATACGATGATGTGATGCTGAACAAACAATCAAATCCAGCTCGGATATTTTCTCGAGGCAGACACAAAAATACTGACGTGATTTACGTTACTCAGCGATATACACAAATACGTAAAGTGATCAGAGACAACTGCAATATTTTAGTTGTGTTTAATGGAGTCGATACACATACTCTGCGAAATATTCATTAAACTTGGTGTTCAGGGGAAATGGAGATGAATAAATTCAAAAACTTCTTTTCAAAAACACAAGCTACCCCACACGGATTTATCACGATAAATTTACACGATCCTCGTTCGAGGTATCGTATAAGTCTCGCTAAAATTTTTGGTTGACACTACAGCAGCAGAGAGGGTGACGACCAACAGTGAGTGTCCGGGTCTCGCCATAAGAAACATCAAAGATAAAGTAACAAAATGAGCTAACCCAATTAGAGAAATCTCGGTCGGTTAGAGGCTTCGGTTTAGCGTTATTGATCTTGTATTTTCAGCTTTTGTAGGAACCTTTATTTTTCATAAATAAGGACTCAAGCAAATGGTCTGTTCACCCTCTCTGCTGCTCATGCTGTATTATGACGTTTGTTTACCATACTAGAACGTATGGGTATCTCGATGTGAATGAATACGTGACCGAAGAAATTTAATAGCCGTTATCTGATGATGGCTGTGTGTATTGTGAGATGAGTGGGCTAAGGAAAATATTGTACCGTCCTTGTGTTTTCACAGGAAGCTTTTTAGGGGACAGAGAACTTTTGGTTCAATTGATTCCCGAGTCTCCAAGAGGTGGAAACGGAATTGAGACAGCCAAACAGTCGAAGTCGACAGAAGTCTAGTCGGTGGAGAGAAGGTGGATGAGGAGGAAAATTAGTCTGGAGGAGGAAGTGGAGGAGGAGGAGAAGGAATTTGACGAAAGTTGGGGAGGAAGAGGTGAAGGAATTGGGGAGAAACAGGAGAGAGAAGAATACCACAGATGAGCAGAATACAAGGACAGGTGGAAATCGATCTCACACTGCTTATCAAGTGATACAATAGGCTATTAAAGGGTCGATCGGAAGGAGTGTAATTAGAAATTTGAAACATTTGATTATTGAATTGTTATTAAATTTTTATTCATTGAATTTCAACCTTTTTTGTATATTTAACCATTTAACCGTCGGCATTGCTGACTGAGGGCTCGGAGCTTTACATTTATTTTTCACTAATTTAACTTCCAACCAAAATCTAGCCTGGGTGGGACTTCTACAATAGTTTAAATAAAATATTTGGAGCACCCCACCCCACCATAACAATCCCCCACACAAAGCAATGAAGCAATGTTTCAATTAAAGGCTGACTCAGTCATGAAGTAGCTATTTCAAATAATTTTTCATCGTCACGCTGTTTTGTACAAACACTTCATTCTTAATGTCAAGGATCGTCGCCCAAAATGGCCATGACCGTACCAGGTTTTCGCAGATAAAAAATTAAAAACAAAATCAGTCAAATATTGTCAAGGCCGTCGCTCACAGTACGCTTCTTTTGCTCTTAGCAACATATTTTGTACAGTAAAGTTAATGTGATCACATGTGCGGCGAATAAACTTATCAAAATAAACTTACTTCCAATTGTTTGACATTGGAATGTTTGTTCTGTTCCTCAGTCATTTCTTCTGCCCATGATCATGATGTTTTTTTGCTTGTTTGTTTGTTTGTTTGTTTGCTTTCTCTCAACTTATATGCTCAACGACTCCCGTGTAGGCCTACTGATAGCCTAACGTACATTCAATAGATAGCCTTGCAAATTAAAAAAAAAAAAAAAAAAGAAAGAAAAAAAAAAAAAAAAAAAAAAAAAAAATTAGAAATAGTAGTTCTACTATAGTCAATTTAATTTCCACTACCCCGATTTTTTTTTTCAACGGGATTCTTACCGTATGTAAATGTAGTTTACTGGTAAATGAATTGTTTACTTACATATCACATCGACCTACATGATGTAATGCTAAGTACTGTATAGCTGGAATCACCCAGCGGATGAATAACCGAATAACAATTTAGACCAAAGGTGTGTATTCATGCGTAGAACAAATAATGAATGAAACATGTATTGTAGTTTCTCTGCCTTTAGATTTTTAACCTCTAATGCAATAAAAAAAATATATTGTTTTATTGTGCAACTTATATTGAATATGCGAGTATTGAGATAAGATTAAATTCAGTCTATAAGTAATTTTCATAAATAGTTTTCACATATGTGTATATCATATTGCCATAGCACAGCATTCTATCTGTGTCGGAGTGGCGTGATGTTTGTGGAGAACGTTATTGAAATGTTTACGTCAGTTACTTCTAGCGGACGCTTGGTCGTTAAGATAAAATAATTATCGATATTATCGTGAATATTTAATTAATTTTGTTTGTATAAAATTGTCTATCCTTAGATAAACATATTTTACAAAGGACTTTTTAAATAGAAGGCTTCAATGGCTCTCCGAAAAAGAAATGTAGCAACCGTCTTCCTTTCCAACGGTGTGCACGATACATAGAACAGCTGCATATTTTGCCGTTTCCAGTCGCACCACGACATACGCGCCAGTCATGCCAGTTGCTGTGTAACAACCGAAGGCGGCAGTGGGAGAAACGGAGACTGGGCATTATATTTTAGAATTTGGGCTTGAACACACATAGAGATAATACGTTTTGGACGAGAAAGGATAACGGAATTACATATAAATGCAGCAGTTTATTCTCTTGGTTTTTTCCATTCTTATTTTGGGATCCGTCTTAGTAAAATGTGAGTATGTGGAGATTTTGACATTGATTCATGTTTCAACGTGGTCAGGATTAGCCATCATCAGATATGCATAATGAACGTTAAACACTTGTCTGTAATGATTTGTTTTAAAATGCTTATAGTTGCTTTTATTTAAACAAATGTTTAAGGCATAAGCTGCCTAGGTGTTGTATTCGGTTATAAATGTGGCATCGGCATAGTAATTCGGTAACTTTTTTTTTTTTTATTATAGGCCTATAGGCGTTGCCGGTTCAACGTGTTTTACCGAACATATTGTATAATTTTAAATAATTTTGTTATATTCATACAATTTGTGGAGGACTTTCAAGGGCTTTTGTTTGTAAGTAACCATTTCCTGATTTTGCTTTTGTTTAAATCCGCAAACATGGACACTTTATGTCAAGTGAACTCGACTACTTGTCATTTATTTTGTAATGGCGAGTCCGACATACACTACGTGCAAATTTATTTTCTAGGTTTGGATTGTAATGTAGTTCATGACAGGTTCGATTAATTCATTTTTCTGCGTTATAACAGGAAACCGAAGAAAATCAACTAGGCCTACTGTAGAATTTGATATTTTTATAAATATGATCAGGTACACAATACAATGCTTTTTGTGTTTTTAATGTTAATGCCTGATATTACATTGTCTTAAAGTCATTATAATTCCTCTAGAAACCGGTAGCTGGTTAACGAAGAATTTTTATTTTCAGGCGATATTTGTACTCAGGACCAATTTCAGTGTCAAACGAGTTTAAATTGCATTCCTTTAAGTTGGAAGTGTGACGATGATGTAGATTGCGGTGATCACGATGACTCGGATGAGAAAAAATGTCGTAAGTATTCATTTTGAATGTTCAGATCTTACTATCGATATAGTTGTGACCTTTTAAAAGTATACAGTTTACCTTCAGTTGACATTTCATGTGGCATTAATGGTTTCAAGTTGCATCATCAGATTGGCAACGATACCGGGTGAAACGGACTATAGACAATCCTGGCGACCTTACTCAGGTCAAGCACTAGGGAAGTTTCATCTGATTGGCTGAAATAGGATCAGTTGAGAAAAGGCAGCCAATCAGATGATGTATCGAAGCACGGTAGTTGAGAATCCAGGGGTGTGACGTTTACCATGGTGCGATAGTGTCGGTACAAAAGTTGAGAAAATGTATATGTATGGAATTAAAGTAACTCTCCTGTATATGCACATGACTAGAAATTTCTTTATTTACTGCTTGTCAAACTGCATAAAGATAGCTGTCCTTTCACTGTACTCAGGGCAAACTGCTTAAAATTTGCTTGTTTGTTAAAATACTTTGCAAATTGAATAAATTAAAAACAAAATAAAAATGTACAGAATCCATGAACAGGTTATATCTTTTAATTGCAGATGTTTCAGCGCTCAAAAAAAGGAAACATTGTTGTAATAAGAAATAATTCTAAGCATTCATTTTTTTAAAAATCAGTAACAAAATTCATGGTATTTATGACAGCAAAAAATCCTCTCCAGCATTGTGAAATGTGGTAAGGGGATGTATTTATTAAAATACAAGTACTTCACATTGAACGATTTAATTGTCGGCAGAGTTAGTGCAGTTATTAAGCTGTGTTTGCAATTTTTATATTTGTTGCAGTGGGGATTAAAACCAGTGCTTGTCTATGTCACAGCTGTGTATATTTCTTGTACCTTGATACATCAGCTTTAGTTCATTTAACAAAGAGTGTCCTGTGAAACAATTATTTCCTTTCACAAAATCCTGATGAAAAATGGAAAATTAATTGGGCAGTGATCAACATCAGTAACGTTTGATTCCTCACATTGAAATCTTAAATTGCTCATGTCCAAATAGGAAAGGATAGAACAATGAATTTTCCCCTGATCTAAAGCATATGATGTATTTAAGTTCATAATGGTACTATTTGCATATGAACCAAAACAACATGACGAAAAATTGGAAAGTTTGCCCTGATGGTCCATGGACAAGGACAAATTAGAAAGTTTACCCTGATGGTCCAAGGAGACCCAAGCCCATTCTATAGACTTCTTATTGGGTGTTGCACGCTATAAGCATCTGAAACTTGGCCTTTGCTATTTGAAGTGAAAGCTGAACTATCATTAGTTACGTTAAAACCTGATTTGTTTGCACATGTTTTGCCCATTTATTGGCCAAAAAGTGAAATCAGATGATTGTAAATATTTGCATTTGCTTTAGGCCTACAGCACAGCATTTGAATACTGGTCACAATTGTCCATATATTGTGCTTCACTGACTTGGGTTAAATTTTGTGTTTGACAGAGTTAATTACATTTTGTGTTTGAATTTAAGTTTGTAAGCACCATTCCTGCTAGAATTGGGAAACTTTTAGATGGCATGGATCGCTGTTAGTACCACACTTGTAGAACAAAAGGTCACTTTGACATCCACGTAACATTTTACCGGCTTTGGTAAATTTTTCTGTTCAGTTCATGGGTTTTTGGCATGCTGTTAGCATATGATCCTATCAAGAATAATAAATTGGCGAGAGGATGCATCTTTACATGTACTTCACTCTTATTATAGAAAGAGGTCTCTTTGTCGTATCTCACTTAAGTCACTTGGTTAAAATTTTGTGTTCATTGCTTGTGTATTGTTCATGAATAATTCCTTAATGATAGATCTTCCTTAATAATAAATCTTCTGAGAAGTTCCCATTAATTTAGTGTGAATGAATAAGCATTTTGTTGACACTTATCAGTGATTAAACTTGACTTTAAGACAGGTTGCTAAGGTTGTCAGGCATGGCTGAATGTGACCACAGAGAGCTTGAGGATATAATGTATTTGAGTATCCTATAAAAAAAAAAAATGAGAAGAGAACAGATGGTCACCTTGACCACTGAGGAGTATACAAGTATGTGAACAATTCAGCAGCGTGATTAGCATTATGAATTCTGAGCAAATTATGGAAAGATTAATAGTGTTGATGGAACAACTAATGATAGAAATTGATTAGTCTGGCATATCCAGAGCAAGTACCAACAAGGACAGGTTTGCATTGGCATATTGTTAGTGTGCCATTCTCGTGACCAAAAAGGTGCAGGTTTAGATCCTACCATCGACCATCCTGGGTAGGCTGCTGTGGTGTGTCCTTGGGTAAGGTTCTTTACTCCATTTGCCACTGCACTAAATAACATACTTGTGTTGCTGTGCTGTAAAGCACCAAACCAACCAGGACATTTAGTGTCTTGTAATGTACCGCTTCTTGTTAGAACTCATTTTATATTTTTTTTAAATGGTTGCGATCATTTAATTTCTACAGAATAAGAACCAGTAGCTGTTTTATCTAAATTCAATATACAACAATAACATGCAATATTTCTGTCAATATTGCAGTACATCATAATATGATTTTCAGTTCAATACCTAACCCTGATACTGACCTACATGTCTTTTCTGGACATTGGCTGTGCAGTTGAAAGCAGAAACAAATGTCTCATTTTAGTGGTAACATATCCATATGAAGGACTGTACATAACTGTTGGAAACTCCTAAGAACTTCTTTGAAGCAGGATGTGTAATTGGTGATTATATTCTGTTTTGAAATGGTAAGTGGTCTTTCCTTCATCAATTTCTGTTCTAGAACAAACTATTACCTCAGTGGTTTTCTTCAGTGGCTAAAATTTTCTTTTTTTTTAAGAAAATGTAATTTTATTTGTAGCACCCAAAACATGTTCCTCAGATGAAGTCCAATGTAATGATACAAAATGCATTCCACAAAGATGGCAGTGTGATGGAGAGCTTGATTGTGATGACCATTCTGATGAAGATGAAAAGAGATGTGGTAAGCACACATTTACTGTATTGTTGAAAATGTATTATTCAGCCAGACCCAGTATCAGATAATTGAAAATGATAATGGTTGTGAAGAGGTGGTCAAGTTTTCTTCTGTGTGATGACTTGCAACAATCTGATAGTAAATTAAGATGTTTTAAAATATGTATGACTTTTTTTCACATTTTCTGTACATATTTGTAATAAGAAGAACCAGTGGCCATATTTACTGAACAGTAATGTGATTAATATTTTTCAGCGAATGGCTGTGGGAATTTTTCTGGGTTTTTATAAGTCCTAATCCCCATTTCCAGTGTCTCATTTTGAAAATAGTCGAAAAATTGCTGTACTAGTATTTATTCAACAGTAGCATATGATTGAATCTGTTCAAACTGCAGATGACATAGCAGAGTACCATTGAGCATTTTAATATGTGAAGTGTTGTAGAAAAGTTCTTTATTTGGGCCTGGTTTCACTAAATTTCTCCTCACATTGAAATTTTACATCGTGTTGCTTCTATTACTTTAGACAATATCAGGATGTAGGGATATATGAAAAAATGAAGAATCACCATGCAATTTAAAATTAAATACCCGGAAACCTTTTATTCTTGAAAATGAAGAGGAGTCCACAGTTTTGAGGAAATACTTGAAACATTCGCAGAGATAAGGCAGTGTTCTAGTCAGGAGAATTTAAGATATTATGACTTTTATTTTAATCCCTGATGCCTGAGTGTTCTGTGAAGAAGAAAGTTTGAGATGTGTGCTACTAAATCTCAGGCCTTGTCCATATGTAAAAATGACATTGTGTGTAGAAACCAGTTTTTAAATTTGGTTTGTATTTTCACAACAGCCTCTAAGACATGCAAACCTGATGAGTTCTCGTGTGGAGGACAGACCTGTATCCCTCAGTTATGGCATTGTGATCACACAGATGATTGCCCCAATGGGCAGGATGAAGTAGGCTGTGGTGAGTAAAGTGTTTGTCTTTTTATCACTCATTCTTCATTACTCCGACTCTTTTTTTTGGTGCCTTTAATTAACTTGCACTTTTTATACGCTATCCAAAATGTGGAGTGTACATCATGAGGATCTTCCATTGGATTTAAAGTTGGAGGGTGAGTTGCCAAAGTAAGGTGGGTGGGATTTGGGGGACTTTTCCAGTGGGGATACATGTTTTGTTTTTTTTTTCTTGAAGTTGCTGGGTGTAAAGTAAAAATGGTCAGGTAAATCATCTGAATCCTGGCTGATAAGGAAAACTCTTATGATTCTGCCCATTGGTCTGTCCATATGTTGCCTGTTTTCTTTTAGCATAATAGTATCAGTTTCACACCATCCACCTTTACCAAATGCCTTGTGCCTAGGGTAAGGAAGCAGAGCTCTAGATAAGAGGAGTAAATGGATATTTACTAAAACATATCAAGCTTTTAAGGAATTAAAATTGTGTAGAATAATTTACTTGCAAGTTTTTGTCTAAATCTGCAAATGAATTACTCCTGCCTTAAGTATAAATTGGTGTATTTATTATGGTGCATTTAAAAAATATAAATTCATTTCTTTGGGGTAAGTTCTGGATGTGTATGCGCATTTGAAATTTTTAGTTCTTGACGATTGATTGTAAGAATAATCACTTAGAAAATTAAATGCACCATGAAATTGTCCTGGTTACAAGCAGTTTAACTGTATTCTATAAAAGGCATCAATTTACATCTTGGATGATTATGAGTCAGTCTGGCATTGACAAATTTTGTTTTGTGGTATTTACAAATAAAACCCCCAGTGACTTAAAACTAAGAATGTAATTAGTTACAAAAGCCTGAAGTGTGGTATCCAAGTCATTAAATTTCAGCCTTGAGTCCTGAGGAAGTAGCTTGTTGATTTGGGGGCCATCAGGTCAAAGGTCACTGTGACTGGAAGAAGAAAAATGGCTTCCATACAGTAACTTAAGTTCTGCATCACAGACCTAGACTAAAACATTCTGGAAAGCTAGAGCATTTTGCTTGTGTTAAGTTCCTGTATTTTTATCCCCACAATTAAAGCTTGTGGCAGAATACAAGTGTTGTATGAATGTATATAACATTTTACAGCTACTCTGCACAATAGAGCCAAATAAAGGAAAAAATAAAAAAATGTAAATTGAATTGCAATTATTTGGACAAATAAACTCTTCCCAAAAAATGTAAACACAAAGAACAAAATAAAATATAAATTGTAAAGATATTAACATTCTGTAAAATGTATATAAAATAAAAAATAAAGTTATTTTAGAAATCAGTTATTTTTTTTAAAAAAGTGAGGGAAATTCTTTAGCAGGCTGGGTGCATTTTTGTCATAAAAGTGGAAAATTGTTTATTTTTTAGGAGAAGCCACTACTTGCAGTGCAGATGAGTTCAAATGTCACAATGGTCGCTGTATTAACAACAGGTGGTACTGTGACGGAGATAATGACTGTGGAGATAATTCAGATGAGGAACAGTGTCGTACGTTTTTATCTTCATCATTAAACATTTCTCAGATACTTTTTCTTTTTTTTATACCAGTGAATATCATAAGTCAAGATTGTAACCAGTATGTGTGTAAAACAAAATATCTGGTCATTGTCCAAAGACATGTGCTCATCTAAACCACTTATCGCTCTTTCATAAATGACGAGTTCAGCCTGGCACTTTATGCTTCTTGTGTGGTTCTAAGAGGCATCCAATAATCATGATCCCATAAAATGAGGTTTAATTTTCAAAGTAAAGGGATCATGATACAGCTGTTTTAGTTCATTATTGCTATTTTTCATAGACCATATTTGGATTATTGCCATAGTGGAGTTCAACATCTATGCTTTTTTAAAAATGGAAATCTTGTCAATTATCTGTAAACAGTATAACTCTTACTAAAATATAAAGTAACAGCAGATAATTTGTTTCACACTAATAAACCAGTAACAGTTGAAGTTGGTGAATTAAGAAAGAGTTTTGGTCCTTTTAATATTTACTTCTTCTGTTACAGCCAACAAATCTTGCAAGGATGAGGAATTTGGATGTAGAAATAGTACTAAATGCATTGCTAGCACATGGAAATGTGATGGAGATTTTGATTGTCCAGACCATAGTGATGAAATGGACTGTAGCCCTAGCACTAATGTCGATACCTGTCCGTCCACACACTTCAGTTGCAAAGTGACAAAAGAATGCATCCACAAGTCTTGGAAATGTGATGGCGAGAAAGACTGTGAAGATGGTTCAGATGAAGATAACGACTGTAAGTTAAAATATTTTGCCTGTTCAGTCACATTTATGTCATGACTAATGTGTTACTGATATTAACATACACATATCATTAATTTTCAGATATTTAACAGGTAACAACACCTTGTGATGTCACAAATGATATTATAATAATGTGCAAGAAAGATATAACGACCATGGCATATAAATCTATTTTAAAGTTTAACAGTTAATAGCACCTTGTGATGTCACAAATGATTTATAATATTGTGCAAGAAAGATATAAATACCAAGGCATACAAATCTATTTTAAAGTTTAACAGGTAACAGCACCTTGTGATGTCACAAAAAATGATATTATAATATTGTGTAAGAAAGATATAACAACCAAGGCATACAAATCTATTTTAAAGTCAATTACAGTACACTATTCTGTGGTTTGGTCAAATAAATCAATATTTTTATTGTGCTGTAAGAAATCAATCTAACATTCGTGCTCATTTCAATTACAAGTTATTAAAGTCCTTGAATAATTTCAGTCTTACAGTTGCCAAAGCTCAAAAGATATAAATCTACTTTTTTCATGAATTTTATTTGAAATGAGCACGCTGTAAGAACCTCTATTCATATTTAAGTAGTTTTTCTAAAAATCTGGGTCTATTCATTGATGTGTGATTGCAGGAGTTGCACATAATTTTCCAAAAATTATACCAGAAAAACCTTGATTTTCAGATTGTGCTTTTTTCAAATGTTGCTTTTATTTTCTTCATTAATTCTCTGCTATATTTAGAAAATTCCTCCTAGATCATTTCTTTCCTACTCATTACCATTATTTTTTGTTCAGAAAATGTTTCCCCATTGCAGGCATGTAGATGATAACTCTGTAGTCTGAGAGGAACTTTATTTTTATATTTTTTTATTAGCTGATATAGTTTTTTATTAGATGATAATGAAGCTGGAGTTCAGAATCGAATTTAAATGATTTCTTAATTCCAGACCAGGTGTGTATTATTTTGTCCACTTGGTATATTAGCCATAGTATTAAATCCTGAAATGAGCCACAAGTATTCTTTTTTTCTAGGTGTCTACACATGCAGGGCAGATCATTTCAAATGCGAGAACCACCACTGCATTCATGAGGTCATGAGATGTGATGGCAATGAAGACTGCATTGATGGATCTGATGAAAAGAACTGCTGTAAATAATTTTTATTATGTGTGTGTTTGCATATACTTGTTGCATTTTTTAAAAAAAATTTTTTTTTTTTGAACACTGCATAAAGACTTAATGTAAATCAGAATGTTGATTGTGCCTTGAATCTCATCAAAAGGTTTTGTTGCCAGGACAGAATCAGTGTTGATTATATGGGTCTTATTTGAGTGTGTAGTTTCAAAATGATCAAGTACTTTTATTTCAGAGGTACATGGATGATAGGCAACTTTTAAGAAGAACATACTTGACATTAATCAAAAATGGCTTCAGAGAACATGGATTGTGTTTACAGCACAAGCTTTTTGATGATGACTTTGGTCAAATTGCGTGAAATTATCTTGCTTTGCATAATTTAAATGTCAAGTTGAATTGTATGAATAAAATCGGCAGATATGCATGTCTAGAGCTGTTTTCTTTCTATGTTGAATATCTTCACAAAATGGCATATGTAAAATATTTGTTTTCTTTATTGTCTCTCCTTATTTTATCAATGATTTATATTTTTCATATATTTACCAAGTGCATTTATTATTCATGAAAATGAAATACTTCAGCATGGTTTAAATTTTATAGCTGTGCCACAAAGGTGTTCCATTGATGACTTTGACTGCAGTCTTGGCCTTGGCACTCTCTGTATAAGCAGGGATAGAATTTGTAATGGAGTTGCTGATTGTCATAATGCTATGGATGAAGATGCGGATATGTGTAAAAGTAAGTTTAAGGCAATTTTTAAAATTTTTTCCAGTTTTTTATTTTCTTTTTCTTTTTTTTTTTGTCATGTTAGACTATGGTTTTTGATTTTTGGAAGAATATTTGCTGTGTATATTTATGGACTGGCTACTTTCAACATGAAAGCTGTATCTCATTATCAGATTAAATTTTTTAAAGTGCAGTAGATTAAAGCTTGTTAGTAGTACTTGGAATGAAGTCTTAATTTTTTTATGTTATTCTTTCTTCAAATTAATAAATTTTAATATTGCATTGTTTATTTACTTGATCAGTACAAAATTGTGATTTTCAAGCAGCCTTGACAGGATCAAAGAAAGTATAACTTTTGAAATGTGTGAAAGAGAAGGGATGAAAGAACAGTCCTGAAAAGTGCAAACTTTTTTGAAAATCAATATTATAGCAGTGTGGAAAAACTTTTTTTAAGAATTTTTATTTACATTAATTAGATTTTTGATTTCATTGAACATGTACTGCATTTTCCAATTTGTATTAGCAGTAATTTTTTGCACTTTCCTAACTGATGACTTGTGTCTTAGTGGAATTGAATCTTCTATCTGGCAAGTGCTGTGCAGTTTTGCCTCACCTTTAAATGCATTTTTTGTTGTTTTAAGCATCTGATGTGTCAGGTATAAAAATTGTCACAGGATTTTTGTTTCTGCTTGTTTTTTGTGCTTAGCCAGTGCGTCTCTCATTTGTTGGCTTTCTGGAAATAGCACTTAGCTCACATGAGAATATTTTCTACAGTTTACCATTTTCCATTAGTATATTTGTATTGCATAGGTAGTAACACAAGAACATGACCAAGGTTGTAGCTATGTTCTTGGCCAAGAGAAAATGTCGATTTGGAACCTAAACACAGTCCATTATCTGAGTGGAGATTTTATTTTTTGTGTGTGTTTGTCAATTGTTTATGATCAAAATAGTTATTGTACTTAAGCTTAAGTTGTTTGTTGTGTAAGTGCATATTGAACAGGTTGTAGTTTATAGTACATTGTGTGTTGTTTGTTGTGTAAGAGCATGTTGAACAGGTTGTAGTTTATAGTACATTGTGTGTTGTTTGTTGTGTAAGTGTTGGTTGTAGTTTATAGTGCATTGTGTGTTGTTTTGCATTGTTAATGAGTAGGACCTAAGGTCTGTTATGAAAGAGACCATGAATACATTTAGAACTTGGTATGGTTAATAATGTTATCTGTTAATTTCTTGTCTTGTAGCAATTAATGTGCATTTTAAACAGCTTACAGTGATATTTTTTAATGTGAACCCTTATGGTCTGAATACTGTTGGGAGTCGGAAAGCAACTCGTTGGGAACAATAATACTCAACTGCATCAGGTTTTCCTTGAATAGGTATTGTTTAGCAAGCATTGAGGCTTTGTGAAACACATCTTGTCTCTAACAGCAATGTGTTTCACAGCATTAGAAAAATATCATAATGCATTATCTGGGGAAAATTTATGCAGCTTTAATGTATATAGCATTTTTCTCTTTTCAGAAATTTGTCTGCTTATTTAGGAATTGGTAATTCTGTTTGGACCACTTGGGCATACTAGTAACAGTTACTTTAAATCTTTATTGCCTGACCTTTCTGAAAAATTAGATTTGTCTAACCTCCAACCCAGATGCAAAAGTTGCAGAAAAATAGTACCATGCAAAATTGTTCACAAGCATGATACATGATCCCTTTAAACCAGGTGACTGTTCTTAATGGTTCCACTCCCTCTCCAAAACCATTTCCAATGCACATGATCTTGCATTTTTGTGGAGTGTGCCTTTGGAAGCTCAACATAATTATTTTGTTGTCATTTTGGCTCTCTGTGTATATCCACATCCTAGATTAGTCTCTACCCTAGACTTTCCTCAGTGTTAAATAGTTTTACTTTTCTAAAAAATTGGGCTTGACAAAAGGAGACTTGTCAACCTTAAGTCATGCTTTTTTTAAAACTTTGTTGCTTCAGTCATTAATTTCATTGAGCGTTTTAAATGTTGTCATTTTGATTTTATATTCACTAAATTTGTGATTGTCCCAGGGCATTATATCATGATGGTCACAGGGCATATGGAATATTGTTGCCTAGGTGGGTTTTTAAAATAAGCATGTCTGGTTTAACATAAGGAATTGTGCTGCAGGCATGTGAATTAAACGATGTCATTTCAATTGCCTTACATATTTTTTCTTTTAAAATTTTTTTACCTTCATCTTTATTCATATATAGAAGGAGACCCATGTGAGAAATCCCCCAATATTTGTCTGGAGCATGGAATTTGTCGCAACCAATTCAACGGTAGCTACATATGTGAATGTCGTGCAGGATTTGCTAAGGCCAGTGGAACAGAAATTTGCAAAGGTAGGCATGGTGTCCCCATTGCTTAACAAGTACATCAAAGATGATTCATTGTACATAGATTATTTATGTCACTTCACATGACTCCAAATTTTAAAATTTGTTTCATTGATTTAACCAAAATTCAGGAGTTACATTAAAATGTATAAAAATGTACAAAAATTGAAAGTCAGGATAGTGCCTGGCCTCCTTCCCATGGATCCAATAGAACCATCCATAGGGACAAGATAATCATTGCAAGAATTAGAATTGATCATACTTGTAACCCACAACTGCATACTGAAGAGCAAAGACCCACCTGAGTGCGTTTCTAGCAGTGAACCCTTTACTGTGAAGCTTTTTATGATTGTTTCAGTCACCAACCTACATGTGATTATTGCTACATTATTCAGCACATTGTGTTTTACATCTCATGAAGGAAGTTAACATTTTCTGTACAATATAGCTTGTGTTCAACCTTATTTCCTTTGAACATTTTTAACCAAAATGTGTACTGTTAATTGCAGTAATTTATCTTTTACTATTTAATTACCCGTTATAAACATTTACATCCACAGTTGATTGGTAACCTTTATATATTTTCACCATCATATTGTGTTTTTTGTACTTTTATTTCTTCTTGGTATGTAAATTTTTATCGTATAACTGTTTTTGTGGCGCTATATAACCTTACAGTGCTGGTGCTCCGTAAATAACATGATCAACCAACCAACCAACTCCTATCAATTTGATGCGTAATATGTCAGCTCAACAAACTTATAATAATAAAAACAACATAAAGTGCATTTATCCAGAGATAAGTACATCAGAACTTTTCTCACCATACGTTTGCTTCACATGCAAAACATGAACAAGACACTTTTCTTATAGCAACATCATTGTTGTTAGCAGTGTTACTTTTTGCATTGAACTTAGTGTCTCTGATACTGTTGCATGTACAGTCATGAAATTTGTGTTAATCATATAGGAGGTGACAGTGAACTACTTCCCACATTCTAGTGACTTTGCTAGGTATCTGGAATATGGTTCAAGGGAGCAGACAAGGCAGCATTCTGTGCAATTCTTTTATTAGTTTTTATCAGTTTTTATGTTGCAAGACTTTATTTGCTTTTAAAAGACCTTCTATATTAGTTAAAATGTTTGTACTTGGGAAATTTAGCCTGTACAAAAGTGTTTTGATTTGTAAAACTTTCAGATATTGACGAGTGCTCATTGGATCACAGAGTCTGTTCCCAAATCTGTCAGAACACAAAGGGCAGCTACAAATGTTCATGCTATGAGGGATACACATTGGAAAAACATTACCACTGTCGGGTTAATGGTAAATACCTTTAGTCTTTTTCCTTCATCATCTTAAACATTGCAGTGGTTTTTATGTTTATATATATGTACAAGTTTAAAAATAAATAAAACATGAGAGGGATTGAGTTAAAGAGCTGCAGTGAGTAATAATATATTATTGTCAAGATTATATGACTTCATAAATTTGTTTACAGTTATAGTTAATTGTTTTAGTAATATTGTTTAAGTATATATTTACCACTTGTCTCAGTTTGCTCGGCATTAAATAGCTTTCAGTTTGCATTTGTCTACTCAACCTTGAGACAAACGACAAACCATCTTTAATATCTAACACTTAACGTTGTTTAATGTAACTTGTTTTGTGATAGAAAAAGTTGTCTGGTTCAACCAGAAGTATTTGAATCAGGTTTTTGGGATGCTAGTTGATTACATGCTTTAATGGAAGAACTGCATTCCCAGATCAACAAAACCGTACAATCCAATATTTTCAATACAATATACTGACAAAAGTCTCCTTTGTCATCTTTACATGTTAATGTTCAAAAATAGCCATTATCCTTCTACAACTCTTGCATTATTTCTGCAGGTGAATTGCCCTGGCTTATATTTGCCAACAGGAGGGATATTCGGAGATTGCGAATAGATTCTGGCATCATGGAGACATTAGTTGAAGAAACAGAGAACAGCATTGCCTTGGATTATGACTTCAAGAATCATTATTTGTTTTATACAGACACTGCAGTAGAAGTGATCGTGAGGTTTGTATTATACTTACTATTTTGCAGTACAAGATAGCTTAGGTTCCTTTTCAACCAGTTACATCCAGTGTGCACTTGTACTTAATAGACTACATTGATATTAGGATAGCACTCTGATTTACACAAGAAATTGTGTCGGGGAGGTAGGTGTGCCTTAACATTAGTTTACATTTAGCACATAATTGGTATAATATAGATTGCTCTGGGCACATTTAGTTTAACATGAAAGGATGGTGGGAGCTACAGTTTATTATACTGATTGGAACTTGTAAACTATACGGTTACAAGATGTTTAATGATAATGTCAAACTGTGCATTTGTTGACATGAATGAACTGTAACTGAAAATAATATTTTGCATTGCAGGGTAACCAGTGCACCTAATGGTACATTTATCAGAAAAGACACAATCATCCATGATGGTATTAAGGCCCCAGATGGTCTGGCTGTAGACTGGTTGTACAATCACATCTACTGGACTGACACTGGTTTGGACAAAATTAGTGTTGCAGACTATAATGGCAATAAGCAAAAAACTCTAATTTCCACTGGTTTGGATGACCCGCGGGCTATTGCACTTGATCCAGTGAATGGGTAAGAATTGCCATGGTGAAATATCTAGCTGTTAAATTGTTCATGCAGACAGAGCATACAGTAAATTTGACTTGATACCTTTTTGAAAAACATGTTGCTTTCAAATATATAAAATTTCTGAACTACATGATGAGGTTCAGGGCAAATGTGGCACATATACAAGCCATCTTTATGACCCCTGTGCTTGATGCAAGGGTTTTAGATTTAATCATCTGTCCTTGCATATGCATACATGCCAACCATTATGCTTTTGGCAATCCTGACTTTTTTTTTCTCATCAAATTATGTTTTCAGCTAGACTGTATATGGATTATGCTTTTTGCTACATTAAAAAAGAAATCTGAAGCAATAAAAAGTTTTTGTCATGTATATTATCATCTTTTTAATTCCACTCATAAATTTGAGAATATTCTTAAGAAGGTGACTGCAGCACAAGAATAGTGTTCAAGTACTTTTTTATATGCTATTTATAGCAACTGTATATGACCCATTTCCAAGAAGATGGGTTTCTTCAAAAGTGAGCTGTGTTTAACAGATTTTATTGATAAGCTGGATAGTTAAAAAAAAGGTCTGTATTTTTAAAGAAAATGGTGCAAAATGTTGAGAGAAAAGCTTTACGGTGTGAGTTGTTGATGTTATATGATAGAAAATGTTAGGGCAAATGAATCGTTTCAAGCTTCAAAACATATCCGGTCAGAAAAAGGTCAAATCAGCACCGCTTTACAAACTTTAAAAGAAGACTATGAGAGTAATGTGATACAGAACTCTGAGCACTTGACTGTGATAATTGCAGAATTCCAGTTCATGATCATTCAGTGAAATTTACACATGTAGGATAGTGAAGTAAGTGCTGAAATTAGTATATTTTGTGTTTGTATTCTGGTTCTAATCCATATGGATTTTGCCTTTTGTGATAAGAATTTTGACCAGCTACAAAACCAGGCTAGTAGTAAAAATGTATCTTTTTCAAACAAGCTGTAATTCTGGCAAGTATTATATAGATTACTCTTTTTACACCCAAATTACACTTTTTTGCCACTTATAATAGTACTGATTATGCTTATACCTCTCAGGGGTTTGTCATGCATGCATGCATATGTCTGTCCCTATGAGCAGCTTGATTGCACAGAAGACGTGCAATGTAGACTTGACATTTTGAAGGCATATTTGTGTGCACAGGTAGTAGATGACCAGATTAGATACTGAAGTCATTATGACTTTTTTTTAAACCACTTTTTTTTACACATTTTTTGAACCTTCTGATGAGAAAGACTTGTTTGCATTATTAAGCTAAAACCAATTTAATCTTGCTAATGATGTTTGGTAGGCATGTTTTTATATGCATGTAAATGGTCAGACATTGATAGTGGCAATTATTGTTAACATTGACTTGTTAACTTTTTGGTCTGTAGTGGGTATACACCTTTGTGGTCTGTAGTGGGTATATACCTTTTTTTTCTTTCATTTTTTTACAAACATTTAAGGCTTTCAGTGAGGTATACATTTTTTATACAGATTTTTGACATTGTCAGGTAAACAGAACTTGCCTATGTGATTAAAATAAAGTAGTCAAAGAGCAGGTATACCTATTATAATTAGGTCAAATCAATGTGTGTGTTGGAGGTTGCATACTGTACTGTGTATTTAAACAAATTTTTTTGTCAATAGTAGCTGGAATTATGTGAAAGGGTTTTAAAATATGATTACAGATATATGTACTGGAGTGACTACTGTGCATATATATATATATATATATATATATATATATATATATATATATATATATATATATATATATATATATTTTTTTAAACAGTGTAGTAGGAAGGCATAGAATTACGTGAAAGGGTTTTAAAATATGATTACAGATATATGTACTGGAGTGACTGGGGAATAAAGCCAAAGATTGAACGATGTGGCATGGATGGTCAAGGTAGACAGGAACTTGTTGTTAAGAAAGAAGGATCAGACGTAATTGAATGGCCAAATGGACTTGCAATTGGTAAGATTCAATATGTAGCCTTTCTTGCTTATTGTGTTGTCATACTTTACATATTACATTGATTTTGTGTCATCATCTTTTAAGCAATTTTGGGGGTTTTTTTGCATGTTTTTTGGTTTTTAAAGAAAGATCTTGGGAAGGACAAAGAAACGTATGAGAATGTATGCAGATAGAAGTCCTACACATAACAGCCACCAAAAGGAATTAAAAAATTTTTTTTTTAATATATGCAGATAGAAGTCCTACACATGGAGCTACCAAAAGGATTTTTAAAATTTTTTAAATATATGCATGTAGAAGTCCTACACATAAAACCACAGAAAGGATTTTTGAAAAATTTTAAATACATGCATGTAAAAGTTCTACACATACAGCCACAGAAAGGATTTTTGAAAAATTTTAAATATATGCAGATAGAAGTCCTATACATAAGCCATCAAAAGGATTTTTACAAAATTTTAAATATAGACAGAAGTCCTACACATAAGCCACCAAAAGAATTTTTTTAAAGTTTTAAATATAGACAGAAGATTATGTAAAGAAATCATAAAATTATTTATTGTGAATAAAGTTCAGACATGTATGATCGCATTGGTATGATTATTCCAGCTTAATTGAAATGCCACAAATACTTTGCTTTTCAGATTATATAGATGAACGTCTCTATTGGATTGATGCCAAGCTTCACAGAATTGGTACAGCTAAATTGGATGGTACAGATGTAAGAACGGTGATCACAAATGGTGAAGATATTAAGATGCCATTTTCCTTGGCAGTTTTCGAGGTACGATAAGGCAGTATGCATTTACAGAAAAAAAGGAATGATGGGATGGGGTGGGGACAAGATTGATGCCGCTGCTAACTGTCTTAGATTAATTACTATCCATATGATATAAATTTGTTGGACATCACTAAGCTCAGTTAATTTTTAAGTCTTGTAATATTTGGTAATGTTCAAATTCTGCTGGAATACTTTTGCAAGGGAAAAAAGTAGATGTCACATGCAACAAAATAGATGAATGCCGTTAATTATTGTGATGTTTGATGCTGCGTTGAGGTACAGCTGTCCAGAAGCATTCTGTACAAAATGCTGCATGAAGAAATTTGTTTGTTTATACTAAATAATCAAGTTGGAGATGAATGCTTGCATCTTGTGTTGCCTTCTGTCACTTGCCCTTTAAGGCCATTGAACTTGGAATGGTTAATTTTATTTTCAGGACACTCTGTACTGGACTGATTGGTCTACAGACTCCATCCGATCTGTTGACAAATTTTCAGGGACCAAACTCAAGACTCTATCCCTAGGACTTTACTCTGTGATGGATATCAAAGTTTACCATGAGCACAGACAGCAAAGCAAAAATTGTAAGCATTTACATAATGATCAGCAGCTATGACTTTTTTTACTTCACATAAAGAAAAATGTGTTTTTACCTTGCCTGTGACAGAACACTTTTCTTTTTTTAAAGCTGTAATGGATGTTAGGGTTTTCATTAAAAATTGTCCATTTCATGAAGAGTTCTTCATGTATAAGCATTGATTTTTCAGAGAGTATATATTTGAATGTTTTATGTGGAATGTGGCGTTGGGATTTAAAGATTTTAAGAAAATAACGATCCATATTCATGGGATGCATTGGAAATCCTAGCAAATAGATTGCAAACCATGTTTTATTGCATTGATTGATGCCAAGAGTTAAATAGCCCTTGGAGTTTCTGTTCAGGAAATTAGACTTGCAAAGTATTCTGTACGGCTGAGTAATCATGATGTTGGAGGTTGCATACTGTACTGTGTATTTAAACAAATTAATTCGTGTTTCAGTTTCAGTCAACCAGTGTACTTTGAATCAAGCGCTTTGTTCTTTCCTGTGTCTCCCATCTCCTGGTTCAGAAAAGAAGTACACATGTGTCTGTCAAGATGGTGAAACTCTGCAGCTTAATGGGAGCTGCAGCACAGGTAAGCAAACTGAGTAGATGTTGAAAACAGACCATTACATCTATATTTTGTCTATTCTGGGTGTTTTGTACATTCAGAAATCTGCCATGGACCATTCCCAACTGTTGCCAGGGATTGAAGAATATGTAACATCTTAAGCCATCTACTTCTTTAAAATAACCCATTACTTAATTTAGGCTGATGTTAAAATATGCTGTTTGTAAAAAAAATAAAGGCCTTAATAGCACTGGTTACTTTTATTGAAATGCTTATTTTGAACACTGGCTTTTGGCATAAAGTTGAATATATAGATATACTTTGGCAATATCTTGGATTTATTTGAAATCAAAGACTTTATTGTTACGACTCTGTGGTCTTAAAATAAAGTAACAAAAATGAGTGAAAACCAACAGTTTTGTAAAATCAACAAATTTATTTCCACAGAATACAAAGTGAAAATTTAAAAAGAATTTATTGTGAATTAAATCTCAAATATTGAATGTGTTGATGTGCCTTTTTAGTCTTTAATGTGGTAATGTGCCAGTGGGGTGAAGTGTGATGATATACTTAGCCTTTTGATGTATAACAATAATATAGTCAAAAATATCTTTATCTGAATTCACTACAATTCCAAATTAATGTTTCTGTCCAAGAATGTTACTAATGAGCACTTTGTATTAACAGTGAATAATATTAATTTGAATAAATAATTCCATCCAAATGAAAAATTGAACACAACAATAAGACTGATTCTAATTCAAGATATTCAGGAAAGAATGAGTAATTTTTCAAGTAAACAACATTATATAACAAACTAAGACACAATAATAGGGACTGGATGTATGTCAGTCTCCTCTCTAAAACATTCAGAGTTGTCAACAAGTTAAGGAATTTCCAAGTGGAAATCTGATGTCCTAGAGCCAGACCTAAATAAACATGTTTACCTGCATTGATAATGATCTGAATATGTAATCCACATTAATAGAAAAGTATTAGCTGTGTATTACGTTGTTTACAAAAGAAATGTCCCTCGTCAGGTACACAGTGAACTTGATTATGGACAAGGTCAACTACAAAATACAATTTTATATCACATAATCATTAAGAAAAGTCGGCAAATAATACAGATTAAAGGTACATAACATTATCATCAAGAACAGATTATCTTTTGGCAATTGTGGCATAAATTTTATTTTGTATTTGCAGCAGTGGTAACTACTCCACCTCCCACAACACCAAAACCAGGTAAAATCATTTTAGTTTTGTCATTAAATGATCAGATGGCATTTCCATAACTTAATTGTTACCTACAGGTCACTTTTATTGTAGGGATCACATAATACATAATGTCAGAGTTGGAATAGTTGTACAATATGTATATCACAGAACTGCATAGGGATTTTGGTTTTTATATTTGTAGAAATGGTGATAATTTTTATGTTGATGTACCTTGATATCTTTGAATTTTTTTGAGAATCAAAGACTTCTTCAAGAAAGCAATTATCTGTTGGGCTTTGTGTGACATAAATTTTAATTTCTTTTTTTGCAGCAGTTACAAGTATTCCAGCTTTCGCAACACACAAACTAGGTAAGAATATTTTTATTTTGTTATATGTTCTAATGTACATTTGTTTTATATATATAAATATATATATAAAATCATTGCTGTATAGGAATTTATTTCTAATTTTTGTGTCAGTGGTAGTGTTATATACATTTCTTACTGATTCAGGACAGTCGGATCTTGGTACCTAATCAATACCGTTGATATATATACAGCACTTGGAATTGTTTTTTAGAAAAGTTTTTTTTTTTATAACTTCAAGTTTCATTGTTTTCCATATGAATGGAAAATATTTATTGCCTTTCCAATGGCAACTGTGTCATTGTCATTAACAATATTGAGGTTCTGTGTTAGCGGTTTAAAAAGGTCACACATCTTCGAAACCTTTGCTTGTATTCAACTGCTACATGAATATTTCTTTTGTACAAGTGACATAATTTACAAATGCTGAATAGCTTTGAAGTTTCTTAAATAATGTGTAAAACTCTTCCTTACAATTACCCATGTTCCAACTCCCTTTGTAGGTCCATCTTATACAGATGCTAACCAACATCATGATGTAGCTAACAGTACTGATAGAGCAGAGCTTGCAGTTCAACCAGAGCGCAGTGTTGGTCTTGTTGCGGCCATTACAGCAGGTATTGTGGTAGCAGCTCTCATCGTCATCATAATGGTAAGTATTTTTCAGGAAAATAATTGGGAATTAACACCCCACAATTTTATTATCTCATTTATGAACCTAATAACCAATGAATACTGCACATTTGTGAACCTATTTCCAGAATAAAGAAATGTTTTATCACTAGAAGCTTACCTGAACAATTTTGTTTTTTTTTTTTTTAAGTTCTACAGATCATAGACCAGGAGAGCTTATGGGATGGTCTGTTATCCCTTGTTGATCTGTTAGCACAAGTTTGTTGTGACTACTCCTAATAAACTACTTGAAGGATTGCTTTAAACTTGACACGTATTCGTCCCATGGTATGGTTGGTCCTAGATGAAAATATTGCTCTCAGACATTCACTATGGTTGCCATCTTGATATTGCTATTCCTCAATGGATGGTCAATCAATATGTGTTTAACTAAAATACTTGTGATGTCTGGTTGGTCCTAAATGAAAATGGTGCCAATCTAATGTGTAGCATTGACACGAGATCGTGTCCATCTAGAAAACCTTGTTATTGCTTCTCCAGAACAGAAAATCATAATGTCATGGGGATTTCACCAAAAGTCTTCTTGTAATGTCTTGTTGGTCTTGTATGGCTTCCATAGTGGTCAGCTTGAAATCTTGTTATTGCTACTTCTTCTAAGTGGAATGTCACATCAAAATGGTTTGTTTTTTTTTCATTAAAAGACTTAAGATGTCTAGTTGGACCTCATGTCCAGTAGGGTCACCACAGCTGCCTTCTTGCCACTACTTCTCCTGAATAAAGAGTTGTATAAGAACGAGGTTCCACTGAAAGACTTCTCATTGTCTCTTGTTTGTTGTAAATTAAAATTGGTGCTGGTCTGACTCTGATATGGCAACCATAATAGCCATGCTGAAGATCTTGCTATAACTTTTTCTGGATTAGCCGGTAATAACGATTTTATGCTTTCACCAAAAGGCTTTTTATAATGTCTTGTTGGTCCTAAATGGAAATGGTGCCAGTCTGACATCCAGTATTGCCACCATGGCAGCCATCTTGATAATCTTGGTGTTAATCCTGCAAAAGGGAAACCCCTATCAACATGGATTTCCACCAGAAGACACTAATAATATCTTGTTAGTCCAAGATGAAAATGGTGCCAGTCTGATGTCCAGTGTGTCCACCACAGCCAGCTATTTTGAAAATCTTGTTATTGATGAAGAATATCAGACATGGCAAAATCATGGAAATTATTTTTGGTAACTAGAGCATTGGTTTCTTCAATGATTCCTGTTTATAAAACATTTCTTTGACTTTGTCATAAATATTGGTAAACTGTCAATGTAGAATTGTGATTCCACTATGAGACATACACACACATATATATATATATATATATATATATATATATATATATATATATATACATACACATACATACGCTCTTCTCTTACAGGTTGGGCTCTTCATATATAGAAGGTATAATGCAAGGAACCAGAAAAGTATGAATTTTGACAACCCTGTGTATAGGAAGACAACGACTTCTGCAGATGAGCAGTGTATGATTTCCCCAGATGAAGAAATACAATCGGTAAGTTATCAGAAAATCTTTTACAAACTTTCGATTTGAAAAGAAAAAATATTCCGTTTTCGAGTTAAAATCGATTCAGTGATTGCTCTATAATATTTTTTACAGTTGTAAAAATGTTTGGAATTTGCTGTACAAAACCAATTTTCATATGCTGAATGAGGGATTATTAAATAAAATAGCAGTAGAAGAAAATGTTACAGTGAAGTTTCCTGCCAGAAGGCTGTTTGTCTTGACTTGGTGTTGCAGCAGCATTTTTGTTAAAGATTTTATAGTGTTTGAATTTAATATATAGTACAGATTTATAACCATGTACATACACCAGGTGAATGGTCTTACATGAGAAATTTCTCGAAACAATTTAAAATAAAACCTGTCATTGTATGTTTTGTATGTAAGGGCTGTTGCATTTAAACACACCCTACAGTGGCAGATTTCTTAAAATATATGCCAGGGCATTCCA
The DNA here is from genome assembly GCA_016617855.1 of Megalonaias nervosa. NCBI lineage: Eukaryota > Metazoa > Mollusca > Bivalvia > Unionida > Unionidae > Megalonaias > Megalonaias nervosa. The sequence continues at coordinate 30,903 of JAECUM010005350.1, read as the reverse complement.
GTTAAACAAAAGTTCATGTGAAATGATGCAAAATTCTAAATTGCATCCCTAGTGCCCAAGAATGTTTCACTGGAACACCTTAACTTGGATGCCATTTTATATTAGGTAGTCCTGTAGATTCACTAATTTTCTGTTTACTTTTCAGTCCCATCAGCCATTGACAGCAGATATTTCAGAAAATGTGTGACAGTATAGGAACTTGGAACAAAGGAAAATTAGTCATTTTTTTTATCATAGTAATTAAAAAATTAAAGAATGCAGAGATTGCCCAAAACTTAGTGCTTTTCCATGGATTTTCATCAGCGTGCTAGAAAACATTATGCTTCATAAGTACAAGATCAACAACTGAAGCAACTTGAAGCATTTTTACAAATAAATCTTCTCTTTATTGTCATGGTTATCAATGGCAACTATGGAAATGTTGGAGCAAGTATAAACTCGACAAGGATGAACAAATTTCAGTCTTTCTTGCATCAGTGTTGTGATGTTATCTTTATTTAATCATGACAGCAATTGAAATGCATGCTGTGACGGTACCTGGAATGAGGTAAACGATGCACAAAATCTGCAGGTCATTCTGAATAACAGTCAATGTAAGGGGCACAATCGCACATGTAAACAAGTTTGACAAGTATAACCTCGAGGACAAGCCAGATGCATGATGTCCACATGAGCACGTTGCAGTTTGATCCAATCCACACATTATCCAGAGGGGAAGAAGAGTAAATTATTTTAATAATAATGGATCCACATGAGGAAACTTAACCGTTGTTATTTCTCATAGTAATGACATGTTTCCAACATGCCCAAGTGCCAAGACCGCTCAAAAGCATGCTTCTCTGTCTGAGGGGTGCTTCATAGAGAACATTCTTATGGACTTGTAATTGACAAAGTGCAATGTATGTATTGTAATGTTTTTCTGTATCGATTGTGCTGAGATGTCCTTGCATGCATCTTGGTAAGTACATATACAGTTGGAGGTGTATGTGTCACAAGATTGATGCAGAAATGATGTATTATGATCTGAAAACTTCAACAACACATTTCTGTGTTGGCAGTTCTGTTGCCAAGATGCCAGATATGTTCATTGATATAGATGTGAGTCTGATATATACTGATAGGTTGAGCATTCTGTTGCCATACATTGATCTTCATGTTCACAAGAACCTCTGCCCAGTGTGTTAGTTACATTTAGTGTTGCTCATAGTAGGATGCCTCCTTGTACATTAGTGAAAGTGGATGCAGCAGTTATATAATGTACATAGGAAGTCCTAGTTAGTGATATTGGGGCATTAAGTTCTATCTTGGATAGTCCCTCACTATAAAGCATCTGATATACCACTGCCCCACTTATAATGCAGGTATGGTCATGGACCCCATTAAAGTGTTTGAATTTTGTTTTATTAATGGTAATTATTTGAGCTAATTTTAGTCTCATGGCCAATCAAAACCAGTTCTAGTGTTTTCTGACAATTAAAAATAAAGTTTTTGTTTTGTTTTTTTCTCATTTGATTTTAACATCGCCTTATTGGAACAAGTCTCAATATAAGGCTGCCTCTCGTTACACAAGTCACTTTTATGGTTCCTGTGAACATTGTTATAGAGAGGGAACACTGTCTTGGTTTGTCCTTGTTGAATAGATTTCCTTGGATATGGCATTTATTGTAACAAAACCCAGCATCTGCAGTATCATCAATTGTTTTATATATAATTTTTTTCTTCTGTTTAATAGCTTTATATTTGTCATTATACATTTGAACTTTTTGTCGCAATTTATTTTTAAAATCTGAACTTTGTGTTTATGATTTATTCAGCTGAAAATTCAAAAATATGGTCAGCATTTGTATTATTGATTTAGTTTATATCCAAGTGCAAAGCAGCTGCTTTTTGTTTTCAGAACATTCCAGTGAATCTCCAAGGTTTAGTTGCGGGCATGTTTTGCTCCAGCTTGAGCAGCTACCTTATCTCTTATCAGCATTTTCTACTTGTTACAAAATTACTAGAATTTTATTTTCAGATTTTTTTCCTCGTTTAATGTTTATATAGTTAGCTTACTTTTTCAGATCCTTTATAAGCTTGGATTTATCATTTATATAAAATTGACAAAATGTTAACTTGAAAAAAAAATCATCCTGGATACATACTCAATCTTGCATATTTAGCATCTTGATCCGGTGACATGTTGAAGTAAATAATTTTTGCTTAATTAAAATTATGTATATGTACATGTATATGTACATATAAAGTTTAATCAATATTGGACATAGTTGCTTATTGTATCAGTTTTATTTTCTTGAGGAAAGTATGAAACATTTCTTGCTACTGTACTTAAGAACTAAATAACACACGATACTATTTAATTTAAAAGTATTACTGGAAACTTTGGTCCACGGGATGAAGTTATTGCTTATGCTTTAAAGGTGCTTTGTAAATGCAAAATTATTTTGTATTTCATCAGATATAAATATCTGCTCTTTTGTCGTTGTTTGGTCTCCGGTCACAAAATGCACACTGAGAACTTCGGCCTATACAGGTCACTTAATTTTTCTTTAAAACATGTATTTGTTGTCCCTTTTCCTTTCCCCAAATGCTTTAAATTTAAAATGCTCTTAAACTGCACAAGTGGTTAATTCAGTTTGCTTGGAATAATATACCTGAATGAATGATCGCTTATTTTCTGAACATAATTCAGAAATTGGAGTTCACATAATGTATGTAAGCTGATGTCATTGGTGAAGTATAAAGCAAATTGTGATAATTTCTTTCTCTTATTTAAATTGCTGGTGTTGAAATTCCTAATTGGGACATAATACATTAAATATCAGTTGTATGAATGCTTATGTTTCAGATGTATTGCATCTGTGTATCTGCCACTAAGATTTCACAAATAAGTGCCATGTTTTGAAAAATTTTCAATCATTTCCATCATTTCCTTGGTTCTTTTTTCTTGGATTTAAACTTAGCACATGATTCATGAATGGAAGCTGTTGGTTGAAAGTCAAAACTTGAATGGAAAATTGCAGTGAAATCTACCTACAAGAATATCATAACACAGATCTTTTAAGGTATCTATTATGGGAATCTTTATATAATTTTCATTTATGTACAGGGTTCCCACGCTATCGGGAAAAAATCGGGAGAAATGATAATTTTTTTCCTGACTCTGAAAAGTCCCTGAATTTTTTAAATATTGATGTAAGTTGGGAAAAACCCGGAATTTTCCGCCACCACTTGATGCCCGAAACAATTGCATAATTGAGTCGTAACTGGCCTGATCGTGAGTTAAATTTAACGGGTTCTGACCAGTGCTTGCCATAAACACATTTGTTGAGTCAATCCAAACGCTCAGTGGATTAGATTCGTCTAGTAGACTTTTTTTTTCACCACAGACAGCTCAATATTGGTATCTTTTCTTACATGGAAGATATGAACACTAGCATCACAAACGGCCAACAAGGTGGCAGCAAGGCGTAGCCACTTACCAGATGGCCTAGCAAACTTAAACGTTGTTAAATCTAGTCAAACCCGATTTAAATTGATATGAAAATTATTTTCTCATAAATTGTGAGTGTTAAAATCGTTATGTCTTTAATCTGCTAATCTAGTAGTCGGCTGAAATAGAAACATCTTTAGATTTAGAAAATGCATTTTTTTGTAATCTAAAATGTTCTGTAATTCCATTCAGTAATTTTCATATGTGAACCTTGAAAAACGTAATTTCTTCCTGGAAATGACATGGAAATTTATCTTCAGAAAAGCGTGGGAACCTTGTATGTAAAGAACACCTTATGTGGAGAGAAGACTCTTTCTTTCAGAACTTTGTAATTAAACATTATGGTTTGTGCTTAAATAGATTGATTATGAATCTCTCAGTACTGATATATTATGATCAAGAACCTTGGGCATTATTGTTTGGGAAAGATTTATTTGGTTTTGTGGGATGTAATGCTATGTTTCAGTATGTGATGGGCTATACATGGCAACCAGTATATTCGATGGGGAAGAACCACCAACCCACAGAAAGCTTTTCAAATGCCCATATTGGTTGAGGCTTGAGAGTCAAACTTGCATGGACAGTTGAGATGTGTGAGTAATCCATACGTAGAGTGCCTTATATCACTTGGTCACTCTGGACCTGGGAAAGTCAAAAGGTCCGATTTGGAAACTTCTCCATATCAAGAATGGCATTTTATGGAAAGAGAAATGCTTGTTTTCATTTGACTGGCTAGGGAAAAAAAACCCAAGGAAGTATTTAACATATCTTTAATGTATCACAAGTTTGAGGATATATTTCGTAACTTATTTCATATAGACATAGTCATTTTTATTTCAGAAGTTTTCCATGTGCTTATAGTCTAATAAGTTGATTATTTACTCATAAATTTGTACAGTTGTTAACCATGAGTATGTTACATGCCAAGCATGGTAGAGCAGGCCTGTATATAAATGTCTAGTGTTACCAGTGTGGTGAAACTAATGCATATTTGAGCTTCTCAAAATCTGTAAAATAGGCATGGTCAAGCAAATCCTGCACAGATATGCAAGGTCTGTAGTCCAGCTAGTCCGCATTTGGACTATGGTGTGTTGTCGTCTTACCAATCAAATAGCATGATTCAGTGGTATCTACCAGAACGGGGGAGATTTTCACACTTTTGTTTTTGGATTACTTTTGTTACTAGTCTGAGAATGCAAAAAAACTAACATGTGTAAATCATATATATTGTCATCATTGATATTGTTTCCAAATAGTTTGGAATTTCAGAAACTGAACACAAGAACTCCCTTAGAAATGGAAATTGAGACAGTATAAGAAAACTTGGAAATTTCCCCCTTGAGTTGAAATTTTAGCTGATCTGGCTCAGATTTCCACAGCAGTAGCTCTTGAAGGACTTGTTAGACCAGTTTTGAAAGCTGTATAAAAGCTGTATTAGGCATTGTATAATGTGCATTGGCGAGAAAGAGAGGGTAGACTCCTAAATGAAGCCGTTTTTCTTGTTGCCCAATAGCATCACTTGATATATTTAAAATTGTACTAGTTTCAGTTGCTGAAAAATTGAGGGGTCAGTATGTTTAGTCACAAATGTTGCCTAAGGGTTTTTATTTAGAGCAACATTTGTATAAATCTTGAAATTTGTATACACATTACACTTATCCCCAGAATGGTATGGAAATTATTTGTATTATGAGATGTTTTATAGAAGAAAGCATTGCGACAATTTTTCAAGATGAGAATATTGCTGGTTTATGCAAGACACCTTTTATCAATTGTTTTCAAAATGTTTCCATTCCTGTACTCTAAATCAAAAAGAGCTTTTGAAAAAAATGGGTATTTTCAGTTGCACCTTTCCTTTTATTCCATGTAGAAAAAGTACTTGTGTATGGAATGAAATCATCTGGAAAATGAGTTGGTCAAAAGACTCCTTTATGATACAAGTTTGATGTGCATGATCTGTTTTGACTTTCTTTTGAGTTAAATATTATTCAGTCCCTCTTGCCTAGTATAGTCCTGGGTAAGATGAACTGTATAAAATTTCTGTTTAAGAAATGTTTATTGGTGTGTGTGTGTGTGGGGAATTGCTGCTTAATTAGGAGTTTATTGTTGTTTGTAATGTTTCAAGTTGCAAGTGAGTAATATTGAAAACAAATGTTTAGCTGCATTATCATTAAGACCTGCTTCTGAAAATTTGTTTTCAGCATTTGCTTATATTTATTTTTGTATAAATGTCCAAAATGTGCATTATGAATCCTAGTGCTAATGTAGTTTGCATTTTACGTGAGAAATGCTAAGGAACAGACAAGAGAAATCCTTTTTGACTGGAATATTATATTTATTGGATTATCCATTATAAAGCAATGATCCCAGAGAAAAATTACCAAATTGTTATATTTGTTTCGCATGATAAAGAAATTGTGGTGTCTGAAGCCCAATTTAAACAAGTCTTTTGGAAATAGGGAACAAAGGTCTCAAAATTTCTCCTATACTAATATTTGAATATTTTTATGGTTTCAAATTTGTTCATGGATGAATTCGGAAATATTCCACATATGATGAATGAATGTGTTGAGGGCTAATTGAATGTGTACCTATTGACATTACAATTGATGCCATGAAAAAAAGTTTTGAAATAAAAACTACAAATATATACCACATTGTATTTTCTCTTATTTATATTGTATTTCTCTCTCTCTGTCTGGTCTTACAATAGGGCAAGTAAGGCAACAGCATTGTGTAATTAAAAAACGATGAGGACCAGGACATAATAGTGCACATTTTCATACTGATTCCTGAAAATGAAAGAAGTAAATGGATACAACCTTTTGGAATTTGGGCTTGGGTTGTTTGTGAAGGTAGGCAAACATGGCGTCCAGTGGCTCTTTGTTGCCCACCATGAAACCCAGGCGAATTACGAGGATATTGCCAGGCACCATACACCCGTTTTTGATTAGGATTTCATTCTATTATATTGAGATGATGGACAGTCATGTGATAGACAATTGACGAACATCTTGTCTCGTTCTTGGTGGCTTGTGCTTTGCAAGCACGAGTGTCTGCTGTGCAATACATGAGTGACATACAATGTTGAAACAATGACAGTCAATGTAGAAAGGATGCCCTTTTTTTTCACTTGACACTAGCAATGTGGATACTTGTGCAGGCAGTGTTTCACTCCAGTACGCAGCGCATGTCATCCATTTTCAAGACCACCTTCCAAACAATGAAGTCTGCCATTCTGCAGGTTATGACTATGGCCATGCCTGTCCCAGCATCTAACCAATATTTTTCTGCTTTCGTTCATGCTTCGAAATTTTGTACCGCGGAATAAGGGGTGTTGCCGTTGAGACAAGTGCCATATACTGCAACTTCAAGATCTTGCAGAGGCAAGTGCCATTACTGCCACACTTTTTCTTTGCTTCGTACACACCCATCTTGCCGTGTAGCGACTGGATTAGTACGTTTTGTTACAAGGATAGCTCTCGTCGTGATGGCATATTGTGCACTGCGTAAGCGCTGGTATGGAGGTTAGCTTCCACTTTTTCAAACAATTTCTACGTTTTTGTGTTGCATTCTTTAGATTTTAGTGTGCCCAATATTTCCGTTGCATCAATTGAAAAAGTTCGTAAACCCGTAGATTTTGTAGTTCTAACATCGTAACATTTGCACACCCAATACGGTAAATGGCACTCTTAGGACAGCAAGATGCCTATTTGTGGTAGCTCTATGGTTTGTTCGCTGGTATGTTTCGGTCCTAAATGAAATCCTCTACACCAGTGGTGCACCACTCAAATGATTTCCATGCGCCAGAATAGACCCCGATTATAACTAAGCTGCCCGCACAGCGAAGGTTTTGTGTCTATAATAAAAACACGAATACACGTAAGCAAAATAAGGATATGGGCCGTATATTGTGCACCCATACTACACAATCAGGCGCGTAAACTTTTTGCAAGGCACACCCATTTATTGCCTTGAGAACAGCTGACTACAATGCCAAGCGCTTTCCTTCTCTCTGCTACAGCCTTCAGGTGGCTCGCATTTGCTCCACTTCCTTAATTAGTTCCTTCCATGCCAGGGCATCTGCTTTGCCTTTCTGCCACCATCAAGCGCCATTTTCTTGCAAAAGCAGTCGCTCTTCGACAAACAACCAAAGGCGCTTCCTATTTTACAGTAAGCACTCTGGTTCTTTTATCTCCTCTCTTAGTAACGGCAGCAAGGCGAAGTTTGTATTGCAAATCTTCCAGTTACACACCTAGCAAATAAAGACTGCGAGTAGAGAATGGAGCAGCAATGGGACCTTAATGTTAGAATAGTGTATTTGTACTTTGGCGACAAGGGGAATTTAACATGGATGGGATACTTTGGCGACAAGGGGAATTTAACATATGGATGTATAGCGACAATGTATTGGAACTGTCTAGCGACAAGGAAAATTGGAGAGGGGTGACATCACGGTACTGGATGCTGGGAAAACAATGGCAACAATGTTGCAAGGGGCTCACCTCAATCGGGTGGAACAGTGTTGCAAGGGGCTGACCTGAATATGCGTTACTCTAGGGACAAATAGAGACATAGACGTAGAGACGTGGTTGGAGACAGGGTTAGAGACAGACATGGACACACATAGATTTATCGACATAAATCTATCAAACAAACAACTATACAATCGACTAAAAAAAATTTTAGGCAATAGAGAATAGGCATCTTTTCCAGACAGTCGAGGGGCCATGAAAAAGGCCTTTGGTTTTCTTTTTCTTCTACTGTCTCTCTTCTCTTCTTTTCCACCAGTTCTTTATCTTCTTCACTACATTTGTCTTCTTATCCTTTTCCTCCTCCTCTTCTTTTCTTCTCTTTTCATTTTCTTACTCTTTCATTATTTTTTCATTACTACTTCTCATCTGTTCTTTTTTCTCCAGATCCTCCTTTGCTTCTTTTACCTGTTTTATAAGGTCCCTTAATATTTCATTCCCTCTCCTTAAATTATTAATTTCCATTTTCAGTCAGTGTGGGCTGTATGAACCATACTCCAACTTTACAAGCAATTCTTCAACTATCCCTAAAGAATCCACAACCTCTTGTAATGCGTTTTGTCGACTTAGTTCGTTGCCATCGTTTGAAATTTGAAGATGGACGAACGCTGCAAATGATATATCTAACACACGGACGTGAAGGAAAACATCCCTTCACACTAACTACACATATCACATAACAACCAATCCAGAGAGATTAGAGCGCTGACCTAAAATAAATTTTTATACAAACCAATACACTTATACCAAGAAAATCAACAATACTTCATACTAACAAATAGTGGAGAAGGGAATTTTTTATTTACAAAACACACCATCACCTATAATCACACCGGCAAAGGAGTCAGTGTTTATAATTAGACTACTTTACTTTCACATAAAACACTCATCAAAATAGGCACAAGGGTTTTGTTAAGGGAAACACACACACACACACACACACACACACACACACACACACTATTACATCAGCAAATGAGTTTGTGTTTATAGTCACACTACTCCGCTTTAACACAAAACAAACACTCATGAGTGTAGGGACATGGGTTTTGTTAAGGGAAACACACACACACACACTATTACATCAGCAAATGAGTTTGTGTTTATAGTCACACTACTCCGCTTTAACACAAAACAAACACTCATGAGTGTAGGGACATGGGTTTTGTTAAGGGAAACACACACACACACACACACACACACACACACACACACACACACACATTGGCAAATTGATCAATCACTCTTTTCTAGAGATATGGCTAGCCCTGAGAAGGGTTTTTCCGGGGGGGGGGGAGACTCCAGATGAACCTGTTTAATGATGACATCTCCCAGGTTTGGCCCCACACACGCAGCACCGACTCCAATCCTGCTCCCAATTGACTGTTGTTGTTGTTGCGAGCGCAGATGGGGTTTGAGTTGCTTCACTATCCCATTCCTCAGTTTGAGGGATAGTGAAGACTTGTTCCCTCCTTCTTCTGTTGCAAACCCTCAGATGATGCTGTACCTGTGGTTGCTCTCGTTGTCTCCTCGGCTCCCACTCTTGCCGCTGCCTTTGCAATTCCTCGTCTCAGTTTTCTATCTGAGGGACAGCGGGTCTCGGATTTGGTGGTAGTGGTTGTGGTTGTGGTGCTTGACGCTGTGGAGGTGTCCTCACCATTGGCTCGACTTCACCCGTTCGCCTCAGGATGAGGTGAGGCAAAATTGTTTACTTCTCCTCTTCTCTCTTCTTTTTCTCCTCCTCTTTAATCTTTTCTTCTTCCCGGATTGCCTTCATGGCAGGTTCATCCAGCAGGTGCCGGGCATACTCTACGTGCATTTGGAGTTTCAGCAGTTTAGAAATTATACTCATTTTCTATTAGTTGACGAGTCAACGACCGGTAGCCAGACTGACGAACGTTCCGCTTTATATCCCTGAAGCACGGAGGTGAAGGAAAACACCCCACTTACTCAAAAACTAACAATACCCACACCACAATCAAAACATGGAACGCGCGGACCTAAAGGAAACACGTCCACTTTTTCCTACATACACACTTTATTACCATCCATACATACAACCCTAAAACACACACACACACACACACACACACACACACACACACACACACACTATCCCAAAAACCTGGGAAACGAAGTGTTTATAGACACACTTTTATTTTTGACATAAAAATCACACTCACAGACCAACACATATACAGACAAATATATTGGCAGAGTAGTATGTCTTTTCTAGATTTTTGGGGTAGCCCTGAAAAGGGCTGTTTTGTTTGTTAAGAGCTTGGCAATCTCTCTTAATGCCTGGGATTTCGCCCCCGTCTGACTGCTGGCTTTCCCACGGGATACGGCCTCCTTCTTCGGAAGAAGAAGGAGAACTTTTTGGTGTCCACTCTACAGTCGACAAAGCCTCTTTCTGACTCCTGCTGCTATTGTCGTTGCTGCTGCTGCTGGTGCTGTTGCTGCTTCTGAAGTCTGAACTTCTCGGTCCACTCTTCTTGCTCCTTTTTTATTTCTTCTCTGAAGACCTCTTCTATCAGTTCTTGTGCCACTTTCAACATCCTGACATTTTCTATCTCTTCAGGCTTTGGCACCAGGTTTTGCCTGAAACGATGCAAATGCACGTGGGCTTCATTCAGTTTAGCTAGTTTTGAAGACTTCTTCACGAGTTGACGAGTCAACAATGGATGGCCAGACTGGAGACCGCAGCGACTTATATGTCTCAAGCGCGTTCGGGATAGAAAATATTCCTACGGTTTTTTTGGTAGGAACGCTATGGCTCATCTAATGTAGAGGGATAGAGAGAAGTCTAAGAGCATATATAGTGATAAAAAAAATCTTAAAACAAACCACAGACAATAATTTTTGATAACATTTTTATTCAACCAACAAAGAACCAACAAATAAATAACATCAACACATTTTTTTTTTCTTCAAATAACAAATTTTTGCCAATGTTAACAACGTTGTGAAGTCAAGTTAGACTTCCACTGATGGGGGTCATTTTGGCCATTGATGTACACTACGGTTCCTAACTAAAGACAAGAGGTATCCATAATGGTCACAAAACCACATATTTACTTTCTCATCGTTTCTAGAAGAGTCACGATCAAAATAAGTCACAAAATGTTCTAAGGGATATCCAAGACTTCTTTGATGAAGAAAATACACACAATATTGTCCACACAAATTGGAATTTGTGCCTTGTAATTTCACATTATTGAATCGTGTCGTCTGGGCATTTCTTCTCATAAAGTCGATGATGTCGTCTTCCATAGGCGGTAATCTATACGAAGCAAAATACTCCACACAGGTATCGTGGGGAAAGTAGACGGCTACCCAGTGGGTTCTTGGGAGATGATGATCTTTAGGTTTGCGATGAGGAAGTTCATCTTTAGCGCACACGACAGGATTCCAAGAAGCGGTGTACGAACTGTTTTTCAAAAGGTAATAAAGTTCCCAGGTATCCATTTTGTTTGTTTTTTCTTGTTTCACAGTTAATGATAAGTCATCAATTTAATCCTGACCTTTTGCTTGAAAATGTCTTTCAAGTAAACGTCTCTTCGCTTCGTCTCCGTACTCTGTGCCAAGAGAACTTCGATGCGATTGATCTCCGGAGAAGTCAATGGAGGGGAAAATGATCACGCAAGTCTTTATACCACTGATGCAACTCTGCTTCTTTCGAGATGAGACCCCAAGCGTCATCCAGATACTCGTCCAATTTTTCTTCTTGACTCATCATTAGGCATTTATCATGTTGAATTTGTCTGGGATGATTTTTTTGACATCCATAGCAATCTGTCTTGGTCAACCCTGTAATTGTTGCCAGGTGTTTGGCAAAGCAGGAGACTAAATGTTGTTCTTTTTCTGGCCATCTGAATATTACCATGTTCTCTTCGTCTTTGTCTTTTGGTTCTGCTTCCAAGATATCCTCCCATTCCATTTGCAAAGAGACTCCACTATTCAAAGAGGGATAAGAGTCTTCCATATCTTCTAATAGTCTAGATTGACTTCTCTCAAACTGTTGCCTTCTAGAGTGTTGTCGAATTCGACATACAAGATGAGATTCACCGTCTCTGTTAAAGCTTCTGCAAACTGAAGTTCAACACTCAGTTGACCGGATTTTATAGGGTGGAAATGTTCTTCGTCGCTGCCTTGGTCTGGAGTCAAATCAAAAGCCCACAAAGCGCAACCTCCTGCATAATCGTCGTACGAAATACCTTGACTGGTGTTGGTCCCTAACTGTCCCGTGGCTTCGTACAGGGACAAGTACGATCTCAAATATTTCTTCTCGGTAAAAATAGGTTCGAAGGGTTTGGTAGACAAGGTCTTGCCATCGCGACTGACTTAAATCTTGGACACTCTGAAGTGTCTAAACTCGAAAGGATTGGCGGTGACGTCTCCGTTGAGGGCTTCGTTGCTGACGATACCAATGATTAAACGTTTGGGTAACTGTCCTTGGAACAGATGATCTTCGATCTTGGATCGGAGTCCAGTGGCAATGGTGAAGGTTTTCACTTCCACGCGTCGTATCTGATACTTGGTGGTCGTTCTGCTCAAAGTGTGGCTGATGTCGTGTCCCACTTTATGTAACACTTCCACGCGTCGCACGTAGAGTCTGGCTTCTTGTATAATAGTTTTGTACTCGTTGGCATGGGCCATCAAATGGAAAACGATACTACTGCGATTCAGTCTCAGGCGAATATTCACCCCGTTCTGCAAATACTTTTCTTGCAACCACATGTCCAAATGCAGACGATCCATCAGTTCTAAACTACGTCCTTGCAGGATTTTCTTTCGATGAGGGTAATTAAAACCCACATTTTGAGGATCGTCAGATGGTGTTAGGACTGTGTCTTTAAACTTGTCCCCGCCTGCTGTATCAGGTTTCCATACTACGCAAGTATCCAGATGAGTGTTCTTGGCATCTTATCCGTACGTCAAGAGATTTTTCAGGTACGCTCGGTAAGGGTAAGTATCCAAGCTGCTGCTGACTAGTTTGTTATTCAAGTACAAATCCACTTCGCTGAACAACGGATGCATGAAATTGTTGACGGGAGCTACTCTAGCATCGACTCCCGAAGCGGTGTCGTACATTTTGATCACTTTGACTTTCAGGTACAAGTAACTGCTATTCAGATCGATGTAATCTTCGGGCTGACCTTTGATTTCAAATTGGATGGGGCTGAGGTCGTCAAAGAGAAGATGGGATGAAATTCTTCCCACTAGGATTCTTGCATCGTCATCATAGTGGGTGGCATGGCAAAAAGATCCAGTTCCCACTTGGAACAGGCGCAAGACTCTCGGTGCATCATTTTTCTGTTTAATTATCCAAAATGTTTTAATCTCTGACGGTTCTTCTTTTCTTTGACTTTCTAGCTTTGTGTATGAAGTCCTCTGGAGGGGAGTCTTCATCGTCTCTTTCTGTCTTGTCCTTGCTGTGGCGTCAGGGAAGCAGGAATGACTGACTGGGTAGTGTCCAGTTCCTTTATAGGAGTTTCTCGTCGACCGAAAATGTCTTTTCCAGTTTGAAGCAAGACATATTTGCTTGCTCTCAAGAAGGCTTCTTTGGAGTTTTGTTTGTCGATGATGACATGTTGGAGAAATTCTTTGCCTTGCATCAAAGCGGCATTTTTCAAGGCGTGCAATCCTCATGTCACCATCTGTTTCATAACGGGGGCCACCGAATGAAACGCCCATTTCAGCATAGCTCTTAAACCATGTCCTCACTGTCGAGCGACTCCTCGATACACAGGATACATGACTTATGAGTCGTTAGAGAATTATTTTCGAAAATGGAGTTTCACTGTGACTTTCCCTTTGGAGAATGGAATATTTTGTCCCAGATCTCCTTTTATACCAATGTTGACACTGTCGAAATACCACTTACTGACTGGCAAATAGTGAGGATGTACAAATTCGCGGTGAACGTGATAGATGTTTCCACCTTCCTCGTCATTGGTCGTGGCAGAATCTGCTTTGAAAGGAATGACTCGCAGTAATGGTGCGGATATGTGTCCCACCACGTTGTACGCCACCGCATCAGAGTAAAAAAGATCACATTTGGTCCTTGATTCACATCTACACGGTGACGAAAAAACTTCGCAAAGTTCAAGTTGTTGGTGATGAGCTACTTTATGGTACTCGAGGGTGACACGTCGTTTCGTTTTGTCCAAGGCTATGCCGAACAATGCATTGAATTTGGAAGCAGTCGTGTTCACCAGATGTTGACCACTAAAATAATAGCCTGCAGGAATTTTCAACATATAGATGTACCGTGGAGTATCGGGTGACACTGGTCGTTTCATACAGGAGTCTACAGTTTCGTTTTTATTCTAGCATTGTTGCACTTGGTCGTTCAGAACTTCGACCTCAAAAGTGTTTTGATTTTAAGTGATGATTTTGATTTGTGTAGGGTAAATCATTTCAACCAAAGCCACTTCCCAATGGGCTTCGTGATCCAATTGGATGGCCTGAGGTAATTTGGCCGTGAAACAGCACAAAATATTGTGGGGAAACACATCCATGGAACTGTCACTGGGTAAAGTTAAGTAAAATTGTTCATACATAATTCCAGAGTTCTGCTGTCCGAGGGGTCACTGGAGGTCAGAGGGGTGTCCAAAAGAGGGTTATTGGTGTTTTGGTGGTGACTGTTGGGAGGGTCACTGATGTTGGTCGCAAGACTCCCGTTGTTACCGCTAGAGTATTTCAGGGAAGGATTGGGGAGAAGGTAACCGATGCAACTAACTGTTCAGTAAAATGGTCCATAATTGTTTGTCTCCTTGTTGCAAACTCAAATTGGCAATGGCAACACCGATGACACAAAATACCAGAAAAAGATGATTTGCGTTTAAGGCACACGTTCTCCACACCACACCCACAAGGGTTGCTTTTGTAAATCTTCCAGAGAAGAACTCGGAGAAGGATTGGTCACTGTCGTCGCTGAGCTCTGTTGAAGGGCATGATGGTCACTTCTTTCTATAGTCGATGACTTGCGAAGCGTAGATCCAAGAATCAAAACAGGGCGGATATCCTTTCCAACGTAATTTGACACGTCGTTTTCCCACTTTACAGGTTCTTTGATTGAGAATGCTTTCGATGTCGTACACTTCGTCTTCTTTTTTGGTCACAAGTTGTAAGTAGGGCAAGTAAAAATTCCTTTTAACACTTCCCCGTTCATGTCTTCGAATTTATAGACGGTAGGATGATGAGCACGCACTCATCAAGTGACACGAAACAATTCGGTGGTTCTGTTGGGTAAGTAACCTTTGTCGAATGTGCGTTTGGTTTTGCCAATGCGCACCCAATCTCCCGTCGTCAACACTTCACCTTTCTTGGGGGCAGCCACAGTCGGGGACTACAAAACAGGCGCTCAAAGACGGTCACTTCGTTGTCTGGAGTCACTTCTTTGGGGCACATCCGATGCTCCGATGGTAAGATTGGTTGTACGCTTGGACCAGGTGCAGTAAGACGTCGATGTACTTGTGGGTGTGTTGATGCGTAAAATATTTCCACATGCGTTCTTTCAAGGTGCGATGAAAACGTTCCAAGATGCTGGATTTGATTTCTGGATTCTCGGTGATGAAAAAAAAAATGAATGTCTCGTTTCTTTAATTTTTTTTCGAAAGCTTGGTTCAGAAATTCGGTGCCTTTGTCTATTTGCCATCGAAGAGGGTGACGACCACTTTGTTTAAACACCAGTTTTAGGGCTCACGCTAACTCAGTGCTCGATTTGGAAGTCAAAAGACGCCGATGACAAAACAAATATTTGTAGCCACTATTGTAGGTGGCCAAATGAGAGACAACGGCTAAATCGGCTTGCCATTGATGATCGATGCCCTCCACTCGGGTGCGATTTCTGGAAAATTTTCGTCGAATGGGTTTGTGTAAGGTGTATGTGGCTTGTTCTTGTAACCATCATTGCATTTGAGGTAAACGGACATTTTTTGTCGGGTTTTAGCAGCACGATACAATTTTTGAACTCCTCCGTAACTTGCAGGATGGGCTGGATCGTAGTAAATGCTGGCTAACAAATTCTCCATCTTGACTCTTTCTTTCTCTTCAATAAGTCACCCACTGTTCACTGATGCTACTCTGGCTGGGGTGAGGTGGTTGTTTGGGAGCGCCTTTACGTGTCCGACATGCCAGGGTAATAGAAGTCGAGGGTAGTGGTGGTGGTGGTGGTGGTGGTGGTAATGGGATGGCTTTTGTCTTGCTTTCTTTTTTTACTTCTGGTTTCCCTTCTTTGTTTTTCACTTCTGTCGAAGGAGGAGTGGACATCATCCTTTTAACCCGAGCTTCTTCTCGTTGGGGTGTGGGGGAAGGAGTCAACATGGACGCTGCAATCTTACTAGGGATGGGAGCCGCTGACGCCGTTTGAAAGACTTATCGTGCCTCTTCTTCCTCAGGCATCCGTGGGGCTGAGTCTGTCTTGGTCACTGGGGTGGTGCTGGTGATGATGGACTTTTCATCAGGGCCTTAAAATCTTTCACAGTCGGTCGAGCTGTTTCGTCTAAAGCTTTCTGGTGAAAGAGTTGACGTTGCTGCAACACTTGACCGTACCGTTGCGATTTTTCCGTTTCTGACAATCGCTGCGATCCATGAACGATTGCAATTCGTGTTGTAACTGGGACATCTCCGTCAAATGAGGATCGGGACGTAAATGCGGGCTACGTTGTTCTTGCCAACGATGGAATTCCATCCATCGTTTGTAAGGGACTAAAGTCAGTTTTCGTCCTTCCATCAGATTCTAAATGTCACGTCTGAGATCTTTTCACCCCAGAAGTCCCTTTTATCTTCTTGATCCTTTTTATCTTGGACCATGGGTAAATCACCTCCCAGGAGTTCTCCCAGCATGGCTCCAGCTATTCCTTTGACCATGGGACCTGTAACGTCCCGAGCTTTACTTCAGTACAAGGTCAGCTTTTACTAGATGTCAACTTGGGATTTTAATAACAAGACAGGAAAGCTATTTAAGTTTCAAGAATTTAATAAACGCTAGTAATGGTGATATTCACTGTGCAATATGAACGGATCAAGAATGAAATCGTAATGTTTCAGTCAAAACTCTGAAATAGGTCCAAACGAATTGATGACACCTAAAATTCTTTCTTTATAAATGTGTTTCTCATTGTAAAGTTAAGAAAGTACATAATAAAATAATCGCTGAAAAGGATTAATGTCTTTCTCAGGGAAAAGTACTACCCGAAACAAATTGAATTATAAAACACATGAAAAACGATACCACTCGAATGTGTTTCCCAGTGAGTATTGTTATGGTCCAGAATGCACCAATACTTTGAAATATAAATTTAGAAATGTTTTTCTTCTTTGTAGCCAACTAAATGTCACGTTAATGTTAAATGGAAACAATGAATACTCCCTGTAATAATATTACAATGAATGCTCCCTCATATGCATGTTTAATTAATTACCGTAGCAACAGTTCTGATATTTTAATATATCTTTCTATCTGAACTTCCATATGCAGCAATTATATAACAGCAGAATAGATTATTGTTTTATCACTCGAGTCAATATAGATGTAGTCAGTTAAATAACACTACTGTAGTATTGCACTGTTAATTCTACGGTGGCATCAATCTTCAACACTGAAGAATGTATTGTAGGTTTATTTCATATCATTTGGAATATTATGTCGTCTGTAATGGTTTATATTGTTATAATGCTATCTCTGTTGTAAGCATACCGCGGTCATATTAGCTCTCTAGTTCTCCTATTACATATATATCGTCTCTGCCGGTCAGAATGCGTCTACCAGAACAAGGCACACGACTGGTACTTGTACCCTTGAGACTCATTGGTCTTACGCAGAGATTGATGGGAAAAACCATGGTCGTAAGTGCGTGAGGGAAACACACGAGCAGTTCGAACGATACTTAACAACTCCTTAGAAACGATCAAAAGTATGATGGTGGGTGAATTGCAATTCGCACTTACATAAGTACTTTGGCAGTGGAATTTCTGTATATTTGGAAACTTGATGTGAAGATATTCACATCAGAACTTAACTCTTTATCTCAAAAACGAATATACTACGCTAAATAGTGTGAGAAGATTTAAAAGAGGCCAAAACACAACGACCATAAAGACCGATTTGGACCAACATTGACAATGGGAGACAAACCCGTACGAAGTAAGTGTCAATCACAATCACCCACATTAACAATATATTAATAATCCAAAATCACTAAACGTGATATTAAAACATTTCTACAGTTATTTATTGCGCCTAGCAACCCTACAAGTCCTTTATTTCTTCATGTATGTATTAAAATATATCCCATTTTGTTGACCATTGATATAGACATATGAATCACTGAAATATAATATTTAATGCTGAGACGTGTGAAAATTATTTTTAAATGAGCCACACACTACTTATATTTTATAACACCGGAATTTATCACACTACGTAGCAGGGATAAAAATCCTCCGCGTTGCACCAACATCTTTTTCTTTTGACGAATGGGGATTTTCTTTTGAACCATTTGGCGAAGAACGTGTCGATGTTTGGAAACGTTCTTTCTGGTGTTTAGACAAAGGTATCGTTCCTTTCAAGACATTCAAACAACATTTCCGTATGGGTGGAGGGGCTTTGGACAGGAGAAAGGCGATACTGATGGTGTGCACTTCTGGCGGGTGACATTTTCTTCCGTTCAGAAGCACAAAAACAATAATACCCATCGTTTACCCAGGTCTTTTTTTTATGGTGGTGGAATGCGTCGCCACTGATTGTCGGTCCGTCGTATCATCTTCATGGTAGGCATCACTATACGTTGAGGGGTTCGCAACGGACTAAATCGTGTCAGTTCTTGCTTAAACAAATCCAGTAAACTCTGTAACATACCCGATCTCTCTTGGGCTTTGATTTTGGGGGCAGGTACTTTGTTAGCAGCTGTCTCAGCAGCTAAAGAGGAGAAGTTCCTGAAGACACGAGTTTCCATTTTTCCATCGAATTAGGAAAGACGTGTGTCAAACTCGGTTTGGCTGGCATCACAAGCAACGGAGAAGTGGAAGAACCTGAGGCTACTGGAGACACTGTCACCGTCTCTGCAGGTTGTGGTTTGGGAGTGCAAGGTTGCGTCTTGGCCGCAGTGCCTCTCTTACGGGTAGAAGCTGATTTCTGGGGTCTTTTCTTTGGACTTTTCTTTTTCTGGGGCTGTGACCTGGTCTTGACACCACCGCTCTTTTTCTTCTGGGTACGTTTGGGTCGAGGAGTGGATTGTTTTTCTTTGGGGTGACTTTTGGGGCATTGGGATCACATTTTAAGAGGGAGCGAATGATGACACCTCCTAGAGAACCGCTACATCCAGCTTTCAAAATGATTTGCTTTATATTTGAGTGTCGATGCGTGAATCTGCCAGTTGCGTCAAGGCTACTTTGTTTCTCTCAAAAAAGTGTTTGATTTGATGTGGAATGTGCTTGGTGCCTTGCAGTAATTGACGTGCTGTCACCGTAAACCATCGTAAGACTTCTCTGAGACTGGCTTCTAAGACACGAGCACGTATTTGTGAATTTTTTTCGCGACTGATGCCGTACAATTTGACGAGAAGATGGGACTGAAGGGACGTCATGTTGACGATGTGTGAGACAGATCAAAAGTGTCCGTGTCCCAGGTTTTTATAGATTTTTTGTAAGTCGACGGGGACGTGTACACGACAGGCCATCAGTCTTGGCACCAGTGGTGAAACAGATGGGTTCTAAATCGCAAATCATCGGGGGTAGTGGGTTTTAAATCCACGAGTAAATGGGCATCAATTAACATGTTAAAGGGTTGGCGAAGATACAAGGCCTCCCATGTAGCACGATCTAAGTTTTCGTCGATGACTTTGAAAGTGGTGGAAGAAGGAGCAGAGACAGCAGAGGTAGCCATAGTGAAGATGATGTCACTTTTGACACGAACACAAACAAGACAAGAGTTTTTATACTTTTTCAGGACACTTTTATTTAAAAAAATTTAAAATTGAACACGAAAGACAAAAAAATATATAAGCCAAATGGTTAAATACATCGATAAAATACACGTCAAGACGATCAAAGTGGAATATAAACAAGTGATTGTACAACATTTTTTGTGACGAAGGTGTGGTGTCCAAGGGACACTGGGTAATGTTCTTAAAATCTCTACACCAGTTGGCACAGTCACACAGGTGTCCTCCCGAAATGACCTTATGCGGTGTCGATGTCAATGATTGTCCTGTCCTGAATGGAGTGGTTTTCTTCGGTGTCGGATTCTTCTTCTGACACTGCGGTTAACACAGGTTTAAAAGTTACTTTTTTCACTGAACGTTTGAAGTCATGATCACAAATCTTTGGCATAGTTTGCCACTTCTTTTGTCCAAGCCTGGAAACCAAGACTTTTCCAGTCACGTGATCTTGCCAGTGAGGGTGTAAGTCACAAGCTACACACACACATTTTGGTAAACAACCTCAGTGACTAAAAGTTGACGAATCTTTCTTTCCCGTAGAGGTAGAGAAGTATCGAGATGAAAGCGCAAGTCTCTCGAATACATTTAAAGGTACCACCTTTATGTTTTGGTGGCAGGTACTGTTCGTAAAGAGTCCACAAGGAATCGGCTGGCAAACGAAATCCCAGAAAGGAAGTCAACAATACACACACCTCACGACGACCCAAATTCAATGGCACAGTTCTCGTAATTCGTGTTGGTAATCCTCCACAGTCTGAATACTGTCATTGACTTTCTTCCACGGCATTTGTTGTAGCACGACAGATAAAGGTCGTAGCATGGTAGCACGTTTTTATACCCTCTTTTGTTGAAGGTAATACATGTACTTTTTGAACAGGAGCGGTTTTATTTCAGTACCGTACTAAAATTGTTTAGTCACTAACTCAAACACCACGCGTCGCACAGAAGTTTCCTCTTGAACCAAGATTTGTTCGTGTAAAAGAATTTGGTAATCCTCTAACGCTTCCGTTGGAATTCGATGTATTATGGTCACCTTGTAAGTAGAATGAGTGGCATCCAAAACTTTATGAATCTCACGTGATTCACCAATGTCTGGGCATTGGAACACTTTGAAATGAATCAATCCTCTTATACCACTCAGGTATCAGTGGTTCCAACATTGGTGACGTAACGGATGCAATTGTTCTCTGCGTTTGACTTGTATTTTGACGAATTCTCGGTACGTGCGTTCTCTCAACTCCACAGGCAAACCACGAATGTTCTCTCGTAAAGTATCCATGAAGAGATTACTGGGGTCCCACTAAACGTAAGTAGTGACAGTGAGGAGATCATCGAGCATGTTCCAGGTAAGCCGAGTCTTTCTTCTCCCACTCGCGAAGTGACAGATCGCAACTAAAGCACTTGACTTTATCACCTTCGCCAAAGTAGATAAATCCGGCTCTGGCTAATTCTTCGTGGGTAGATCCTTCCAGATATTTATTCCACTTTCCTTGAAAGGTTTGGAAACGACTTTCAAAGTCGCAGCATTCAGACAAATGCACAGGGAACGAATAATCTTCTTTCACAGGTTCATGTCGATGAGGGTACGGTTAAACCCGAAGTAGTTTGCTCAGGCATGGATGACATCCGTAGGGTGGTAGCCGAATGGTTTCACGTTGAGGATGAAGACCAGTAAAGAATCCACGATAACGAGTGGCATCGCTTTCGCATCCGACGGGTTTCACACGCACAGCATCACTTTCCATGGTAGGTGTAGTAGTAGTAGTAGTAGTAGTAGTAGTAGTAGTAGTAGTCATAGCGAAATTCCCATGATGTTGTGGTGAATCCCTGAGGTTACAGCGTACGGCATCCCTGCAATCGCAAGGTATATCATCGCACTCCACTTGAGAATGATTGAACTTGAATTGTGTCTGTTTGAAAGGATTCATCTTTCTTGCTTGACGTTTGTAGTCACAATGAACTATCGGTCTTGGAAGTTTTCCCCTTTTTATACTAGTCGTAATGAAGTCTCGAGCTTGTAAATCTTTCCTTTTTTATGTCTAGTTTTGGAAGTCTTCCTTTTTTTCTTCCTGGACAAAGGTACTACCTTCTCTAAGGTACCGTCACAAATGTACCACAGTATGATGGGTGGAAAGGCCATAGAAAGGCAATGACAGTACGGAAACCATCGAGCATGTTCCAGGATAGCTGAATCTTTATAGATACATTGATCCATAGGCAATGTCAGACCATAACTGAAACACTGTACTTCGTATCCCAATCCAGGCTCAGGTCCGCTCTAGCTAAAACATTCGGAGTAGGTAACCCTTCCCTATCCTTAAGGTTTTTTTTAAACGTTTCCATTCGTCCGGCACAATCACAATAGTCAGGCAAGAAAACAGGAAAATTGTATTGTTTGAACATGGAGTTCGCAGTAGGTGTCTCACTCGATTCTTGCTGTGTCGAAGTCATCCTTCTTGTTGGTGACTATCGTCTTGGAACCATTTTTATACCAGTGTGTCCTTAAGGTAAAGTGAAGTGGATGGGAAGCCTAACTCGCTTCTGGTGCACGATTTGATAAAGTTTTTCCAAAGGTCGACTGACGATTTGGTGTGTGGCTAAACGTACAATCTTGTGCGGATCGTAGGTGGTCACTTTAAGCGTCGCTGACAAGTGGCCTCGTACAAGTCTTCCATGCTACGTTGTAAAAACTGATTTTGGGTGTACGTTGAGGGTTACAGGTCGGACATCCGTGAAATAAGCAACCGTTAAACTCGTACACGATCTTAGGGTTTTCTAAGTCCCAACCATCCACCGAATACGTTCCGATGGTCTTTTCATCTCCTCCGTTTCGGGCATGTTGGATCCATTTGTCTTCCTTGTCGCACAAGTAATGTAGCCAGCGTAGATCTTTGACCGAGTATTGACGTTTGACAAAATTGGTCGTTTGAGAGCGAATGACAGCCAGGGTCTTCTCGGGCATGAATCGTTTGCGGTCCACTAAGGAACACGCTTTAGCAATGGTGCAGGCTTTTTTCAAAGGATCGATCCCTCCGTGCTCCATAAACAATTCTCAAAATTTCCACCAGCATCGCCGTAAAATGTCCACGTCGGAACGACAATACTTTTATTATGTATATGTAATTTAATTACTTGTGTGTTAGCTTTAAATTTATTTTTATTTCATTACATGTTATTGTAATGATAACTTTATTCACTGGATTTGACATTTTTCCTGAAAATTCAGTTCAGTTCTTTTTTGACCTGATAAACAAGCATAAGTAGAAACATTGTATCTTTTGCTGACCTTGACTCAGGACCAGTAAGGCAGTTCTATGCAAACAACTTTTTTAAATTATTCAATCTTATAGTAAGATTCGTTTAGTAGAGTCAGATTCGTTCATAGGATACGTGATAGTCGGCATGTAATGTTTCTACGTCGCTTGAAAGAAAGTGATCACGTGACCCCATACGGGTATCCGTTCTGCGTAGTAGTTAGTCTTAACACACGTTATTATAGTGATTTTAGCCAGTCTTGCATTTAACCTTCGGAGCTCAAAGGTGTATTTGTTGTGACCAGTTTGAGTTGAATTTTTTTTTCTATTTTTCGGAATAAATAATTTATTTACCCTGGAAATTACTAGTGCTCATCAGAATTCTTGTACAAAGACATTTATTGGAAATTATTCGGAATTCTAAACTGGAATGTTATTTTTGGTGATTTAACAAGGAACTGTTGACACATCAGGACAAAGCAGGTTATTGAAGACGTCATCGCCTTCCAACTTGGAACTTCATCGGGATTCGAACTGTGACTCACTTAGGACTTTTTATTGATAGGACTTATATTTATTAGTTCTAGGATTAATTTTGGATTAGTTTCATAAACCATAAGTCCTTTTTCATATTTTTACCTTGTTTTCTAGGGAAATAAATTATTTTGTTAAATTTTACAAAGCTTGTTGGTTTCAGTCTTTTCTATGTTACTTTTGCACGAGCCTAGACACGTAACACTTTAACATTTCTTCCTGAAAGTCGAATGGGTCCGAAGCGTTAGTTTGGTACCAAGCGTAGAAAGCTTCTAGTTCTTCGGTGCGCATGTTGTCGGGTCGTAGCAGTGAGCACCAGGCAATTGCGGTAGAACGGTGTGTTGATTGGTTTCGGTATTGAAAAAGTCCGGAAAATAGCCTTTGGTCATTTCTGTCATTCCAAATGTTTTAGACATTCAACTCAAAAGCATGGCCAAGTAACTCATCGAATTTTTAAAGTGCACTTGTCCCACTTGCATGGAATTAAGTTGGCTCCGTTCAAGGTAAATGTAGGATGTTCGGTGCTTTGTTCCGTATAGAATTTGAGAAGAAACTGTGCATCGTATCCCGAGAAATTGTGAGCTATCGCCGTGGCATAGCGATGGCAATCTTCGTAACGTTCGATGTCCTCTTGACTCCACGTTTCGTCGATAGGGTCTAAGATCAATTGGGCAAAATCAGTCAGTGTGTTCGGTCCCGAAAGATTTTTTCACGTCTTCCAGGAATCTTGCTACAGTGAGGGCAATTACAAAAAAAAAAAAAAATCGGTTCTTGGATACACGTCTCGCACGCTCGATGAGCCACGCAGAAATTAGGAATGTGAATGCCGGTCTCTTCAGGGTCGTAGAGAGCTATTACGGGCCCTCGGGTAAGAAACACCCGGGACTCTCCTAGTTCTTGTTCAAACAAAAATTTTCTTTTATAAAATTAAAAAGTGTTTTTAGGCCCGGACCCTCTTACGTGCCCGGCCCCCTGGGATATATTCCCCGTTGCCCCCCCCCCACCTTGTCGGCCCTGGGTCTCTTGCATGCATTCGAAACCGATGAAGATGAAATTCCCTTTCTTCTGGTCATCTTCTTCTTCCTCCTGTTGGAGTTTGTATTTTTGAATGTATCATTAGTGTTAGGGGCCCCGAGTGGCCGAGTGGTCTAAAGCGCTCTCCGTTACGGATCACTGCCATCTCACCTCTGTCTGCGTGGGTTCGAGTCTAGGATTCGGCGGATGTGCATATGTGAGAAAGCTTGCCAGTAGCTTCTCGTGGGTCGGTGGTTCTTTCCGCGGATTTCCCGGTTTCTTCCTCCACCATTAATACTGGCCGCCATGTATAGCCTATCGTGTGCTGAAAAATGGCGTTAAGCCCCACAACAGCAACAACAGCATTAGTGTTCCAAGTCACGATTTGGTGACAAATGTGACATCGCTTCTTTCCTGAACATACGTAAGCCTTGGTACTCTTTGTATGTATGCCTTGTCCACAAGTAGGGCACAATTTCAGGAGTTGACAAGCATTTTCTGCTTTGAACCGTGCGTCTTGAGATGTTGTTGCTAACCGGTAGGGCTGACAAAAGTCCGCTGACAAGCTGGGCAATGCACTCGTTTTTGTTCTTCGCCAAGACAGGGTTTAGAGGCCACACATCCCTCACATTTTGATCCACAATGCTTGTGTTGCTGTCGATTGTCATACCCATAGTCACATTTCTCACAGTAATAACCGTATCCCAGGAATCCGGTGATACTGGTAATGGCATCAAAATGTTCATCATGATGATAGACGTTAATGTATTTTCCATCTTTTAAATTTTTGCCTTGAAACTCTTCTTTGCACACTTCTTGAGGGCATACTTTCAACGTGGAGCGTGGAGCCAAGACGTCTTGCAATTTTTGCATTTCAGGAATGCCACAGGGTGTATCTTTAGATAGGCCAGCTTGCTGTAAATGGAGTTCTGCTTCTCTTCTTTGTTTGGCTCGGTCCGATTGTCGAATACTTTTCCAGGCTCTTTTCCATTCTGCCGTGTGGTTCTTGTCGGCATACGTTCGTCCTACGACGATTGCACGGGCTAAACACATCCGGTCCTGCGGGTTGTTATTTCGGACGAGGCTCTTTTTGGTGCTGCGAAGTTCGTCCACCAATAACACCTTTTTGCGTCCGGTCCCTTTGGGAAGAGAATCGTGGGCCATGTACAGTGTCGCTTTTCCATCAGTGATGTGAAACTTGTTGTTGGAGTGCTGAACATGTTGAATCTTGTCGATGACTTTGGAAGGTGTCAATTCTGATGACCTGCTAAACTCGATCCAAACGGGGAACTTCAGACTGTCGTGATAAATGGAAAGTGTCAAGCAATCGTCTTCGTTGGCTTCATATTGCCGTTTCAGTATGGTTAACAAAGAATCCCACAAATCGGTGATGAACCCCTCTGTTTTCTCCAGCGGTACTTCTGACTTGATATCTTTAAATTTCACCGTATACGTCTTGGCTGTGATTCTAAATTTTCTAAAGAAGCGTTTATCCGTCTCTCGAATGTGGTAGTAGTTTTGAGGTGTTACTGGTGGTGGACTTTGGTTTGATGTAGACTCTCTGGGTCTGGATTCTGGCTCACTCGTGTCGTCTTCAAAATCGCTGGCATGGATTTGAACCAAGACTTCAGCTACTGTGCGAGGCGATAGGTCACGTTTCTACTTCTTACGTTCTTCTCCTTTCTTCACGAAATGGTGCGATCGTTTCATCTTGATTGCAAAATGTCAAATGACTACATTTTAATCGTCATGGTCCCCTATATTTAAATGTAAGGTGAGTGTTTTCACTATATAAAGGGTCAGCGTCTTCCCTCAAAGTACTCATTTCACTCTCAATCCTACCGGAAAGATGGAAGAGCCAACACAGATCGAATTTCTGATCAAAGCTTTGCGAGGTTTCATAAGAAGGTTTTCTCCAGAGAAGCCGACGGACTACTCCCCCTCCTTTCGAGATAAAAGTCAAGACACTTGCTATATCTGTCAGAAGAAAGGGCATTGGTATTCTGGATGTCCACAACGTCAAAGTAAGACAAGCATACAAAGAGACAAAGGTCAAGATACCTGTTATCATTGTCAAGAGAAAGGACATTGGACTTCAGACAGCCCTAAGAAAAAAGAGAACCGATCCAAGAAACAAGCGGAGCAGGAGAAGATGGCTTCCGCACATGAAGAAGAACCCTGCGAAAAGGAAGAAAAACCCAGAAGCAACCAGAAAGAGAAGAAAAGAAGATGAGAAGAAAGTGAGGAAGAAGAAGAAGAGGAAAAACCAGTGAAAGTAAAAAATTTCAACAAAAAAAAAAAAAAAAAAAAAGGAGAGAGTGAAGGGGAAAGAAGAAGCTAATGAAGTTTTTAAAGTGATGTGTTGTGAAATTTGATTGTAATTTGTACCAAAGAATATACCAGAAAGAAAAACGTATCTCTTGGTTTTGATTTTTATGATCATAAGGACCTACACTGACGCACTTACACACGTACATCATGGGAAAACAGGAATTTGAGTTTTATTTGATTTTGGCAAACGTTCAGTAATCTCTTTTCGAGAGAGGTGTTTGGCCCTGAAAGGGACAGTTGGGTGTTTGTTTTTTTTTTTGTTTTTTTGTTTTTTGTGTGTGTGTTTTTTTTTTTAAAAAAGAAAACAAACTCAAGAACGGGAGGTAATGAGCTTTAACTGCCTTATCCGTTTGCCACGGCCAAGACCTACTTCTGGACCTGCTACTGTCGATGATTTGGTAGAGATTACTAGGGTTGGTATATCAGGCGTAGTGGGACCCTTGACGAGGTTGAACTGTTTGGCCCGGAAAGGTCTTTTTCTCTTGGGTCGTATTAAAGAAGTCTGATACATTTGTTTCAGACTCCTTAACTCTGCCAAAATGTCCAAGAGTACCGTCACCGTTTGAATGTCATTGTCCTCCTTCTCTCCTAGACCTTGTTTCTTCACTGCTTCTTCTTCTTCCTGTCGTTTTCTTCTTGCCTCATATTCTTCTTGCTGTTGCTGTTGAATGAGAAAGGCTTGTTCTGCTTCTTTCTGCTGTTGCAAAATTTTCTCCAATTCTTCTTTCTGCCTCTGTTTAAAGTCCTCGACGTACGGAAAGGAAGGAGAAAGCGGAGAAGGTACAGGTACCGGAACAAATTGTTGTGAAGAGAGGAAATCCGCTAAATCCCAATCAAACTCGTTCTCTTCTGGAAGTAGGACTGTGGTTGTTTTAGTAGCCGCTGCTATGCCATCACACCTCGTCTCCACGGCTGGTGCACGCCAATTCATTGTCTCCGTAGTTTCCGTCATGTTCTAACTCGGTCGCATTAATTCACTGCGCACAGAAGCTAGCGCACTTATAGGGAATGTGACGTCACAGGTAGCTCTCTTCGGATTGGAAGACAAACTCCGCACTGTGATTGAATTTTGTAACGAGTGTTAGGATTGGTGAAAGAACTCAATCCGTTTCGATCTGCTCTTTGACTATAAATAACCGAGGTTCACCTCATTCCATTCACCTGTTCTCGTCACAAAATGTGGATTAATGTAGAGTCGTCCACCCTCCGACAGTTGATTCTGTTCAACCCGGACTATCCCACGTATGTCAAATTATTATGGGCAATTACTCAGATGACTGATACAGCCCTTTGGAAACGAAGGATATATGTGGAGAGACAAGGCTGTCTGAAGCGAATCTTAATCTACGGTCCAGAGGTCAGACGAAGTTTGAGGAAGAGAAGAAGACCTGTGCGATGCACTCTTTGTTAACTGAGTGGTGTTAACAAAACAAAACAAACAAAAACAACAAAGGCCCTTTTCAGGCCTCTCAACTGTCTGGAAAAGATGCCTATTCTCTCTTGCCTAAAAATATTTTAGTCGATTGTATAATTGTTTGTTTGATAGGTTTATGTCGATAAATCTATGTATGTCTATGTCTCTGTCTATGTCTCTAACCCTGTCTCTAACCACGTCTCTGTGTTTATGTCTCTATTTGTCCCTAGAGTAAGGCCTATTCAGTTCAGCGCCTTGCAACACTGTTCTGCCCGATTGAGGTGAGCCCCTTGCAACATTGTTGCCATTGTTTCCCCAGCATCCAGTACCGTGTTGTCACCCCTCTCTAATTTCCCTTGTCGCTAGACAGTTCCAATACATTGTCACTGTACATCCCTATGTTAAATTCCCCTTGTCGCCAAAGTATCCCACCCATGTTAAATTCCCCTTGTCGCCAAAGTACAAACACACTAACACACTATTTTAACATTAAGGTCTCATTGTCTCTAAATTATCCCCAGTCACTACTACTGCGTCTTTAAGTGGGTGAGGATCTTCACTTTTGTCGTTTCGTCTTGGTTTTGTTGACCCAAAGGGAACTTTGCTTTACGCTAGCTATGTCATGAAATCTGGTCTTGCCAAATGTGTGGAGGATAATGTAATTCTCGTTCAGGTCGAAGACCACCTCAAATTGGCAGGCCGATGAAACCGAAAGGAAATATCCACAGGGGAAGCGGTTTTTGTGCTATTGTTGTTGTTTTTCCTGGAGCACATAGAGAGGCTCTGGTCTATGTAGTTCTTGGAGACTCCTAAAATGCTGCCACTGCTAGGGGGCAGTCCGAGAACCCAGTCAATTGCCTTGCGCAGTAAGGTAGCATCCCTGGGTTGGAGTAATGCTTCTGTACCCAAATACCCAGGACCTAAATATTCGGTTGGGCAAACGTCGCTGAGTCGTTTCTTTTGACACTTACAGTAGTTTGCCACATTGTTGCCAAAGCCATCCTGCACGACATCAGACTCCATATAGCTAACAATCTTTTGTAGATCTTGAAGAGGTACATACGGGCGTGTTCCCGACAAGAAACGATAGACATTTTGCGCCGTCGTTGTCTTCGTTGTAGAGCATCATGCGCATGATCTCTTCCAGCTCAGTGTTTGATTCGAGCAGTCGCGGATCATCTACAAGGCGTAAAAGCCTTGTACCGTCGTTTTAGCACCTTCAGGAAGGCCGGACGCATGGCAAGCATTTAATGTGTGGCAATGTTGGCCGTGTCGAATTTGGCCACCAACATGTCCTCGGGGTCTGTAGCGTTAGAAACCAGTCCATTTGTGATGGAATATTAAATGTCGTGTTTAAAAAAATAAAGGTTGCAGTTTTGCTGAAAATAATTGGGAGGGAGGAGGGTGGTGGTGGTGCTTTTTTATTGTTGGTTTTTCTTAAAAATGTTTTTAGAAAAAGCCTACATATTGATAAATTTTCTGCAATAGTAGACTTGAACCTAAAACCATTTCGTATTTCTTTACAAGCACAACGGAGGTTTCTTACATTCATATACGTACATGATTGTCTTCTCCTGTGTAGAACACCAGTGCAGGTTAGCTTTTACTCACATTCGTATACGAGTGTGATCGTGTGTGTTTAGTGTGGAACATAGGTATAGGACACCTCACACGTAACATTTATCCTCACTCGTGGACTGTTTGACCGTATACTGCGACCAAAGTGCACACAAAGTTGAAAATACATTCCGGTTTGCATCATAACTTGAACATTACTTCACAATAATCCAATTAATCATTAACTGCAACACACTTGCGTACTAAAGCATTAATTAATTAATTGCAACACATTTACGTATTAAAGCATTAATTAATTGATTGCAACACATTACCGTACTAAAGCATTAATTAATTAATTGCAACACATTTACGTACCAAAGAGAGCAGTGGTTGCAATTAAGTATCCCACAAAATACCGCGTTTCGTGCTGATCGACCTAGATACATTTACGACTTTTCAGTGTAATTTCGAGTCGAAAAAGTCGTTTTCATTGTTAATTCTGTAACAATTCTTGTTCGCATTATTCTTTCTGAAGGGTAAATAAATTCTAGATCAATGCTAAATCATGGGCCATTTCATTATGTTTTGTCTGTCACGATTAATTTTAGTGATTAGAGCGGACTTTATTTTTGGACCCGTTAATATTTGTATCATTGTGCAGGCTATGGGTAGTACTGAATTCGGAAGCCGAGTCTTGCCATTACCAAAACAGTTTTAATCACCGTTCTTTGAAAGCTAAGCTGTTCTAGAACGTCATTCAACGTTTACACTGAATATTTGAATGTAAACCTAATCTTTTACGCGCTGTCTTGAGTGTTTGTTT
>JAECUM010005349.1:0-25099 GCA_016617855.1 Megalonaias nervosa | reverse complement strand
GACCGCTCCGGTGGCCTGGTGGTTAGAGCGTCCGCCTCGGATGCGGGAGGTCGTGGGTTCGATCCCCGGTCGAGTCATACCAAAGACTTACAAAAAATGGTACTAACAGCTGCCTCGCTTGGCGCTCAGCATTAAGAGGTTAGTGTTAGGACTGGTCGGCCTGGTGTCAGGATAATGTGACTGGGTGGGACATCATGCTACATGTCTGCGGCATGACGCCCCAGTGCTAGACATCACTATATACTGCCACACTGCAGACATAGTAGCTATATGATTGAAAAATTGTTAAAGCTACGTTAGAAATCATAATCACACATCTTTAGTAGTTTAGAATATCTCCTGTACAAAATAGCAGACGTGTACTAACTCTGACACAATGTGATGAGCACACACAATCAATAACCCATACTTGTTTTAGCTCGTTTTCTTCATACTGTACCCTTGCACTAGAACTGAGCAACCGTCTTTGAAACGGAACCTGATGTGATTTTGCAGCACCAATTTCATGTTAGAAATTCAAAATTAATGGTACCTGAATGAGAAACATTTTGCGATGTGGTTTCTACATCATTATCCAAAACACTATGGAAGCAGCGGTGGCTAGGTGGTTAGCTTACCAAACTCGTGATTATTGTTTTTGGTTTTCTTTTGATTTTTGTGCCGTTTTTATTTTATTTTTTTTTTGTCTCTTTTGTTTTTGTTTACATGATTAAATCTTAAATGCATCAATTATATACCAATTAATTAAAAAGCTCACAAAAACAACAGAAAACATGTATGTCAGAAATCTGAAAACAATATTGTTTTACAGTTATTCTCACAACAACTTAAACTTCATCAATTGTGTATGAATATGTATTATACTTAATTTTCGAAAGATATTTACTTGTAACGTCAACTCAACTGTAGTTCTCACCTTCTTGTTCCACCTTTCTCCGCACGAAGGAATCTTGTGCATTGTGTACATGATTCCTCATTTCATCTTTCCGGCTTTGTATGGCTTGGTCAGAGCTCGTACCTATCATGTTGCCCATCTTTATTTGGTCTGGAAAGCAAACGGAGTTAAAGTTACATAATTGAAGATATTTGTGAATAATTATTTGGTAAGCAGGGTGACCACATGAACTTCACATATAATCCACAGGACAGCTAAGAAATCGACAAATATGCACAAATGAAAGAAATTAGTTTCATGCCTGACTCCGTACTAATAATTTCTGTTGGACTCCAACAACATGCCATATGGTTTTGTTTCTTCTGTAAATAACATACTTCAATATACACACTGCCTGATAGCATTTTCATTTACTTAGTCGTCAGTGGTATTGCTCCTAAAAATCTTTTCGTCTAGTTAGTGACACAACAAATGCACACATCTATCCTTAAAAGTACAATTGCTGTAAACAAGAAAGGATTACCTTTACACCTGCCAATCCCACCATAAATCCGCTTAGTGAAATATCCTCAATTAGTGGATGCGTCCGCAAGTGAGAACGCTAAAACCGCTTGGGCCATTATTCGTTATGACAATGACAAAGTATATATGCGCATCTTAAGAAATGTAGAAATAGAGTAGTTGAAAAGCACGTTTGTATTTTGAAGTATCTAAGCAACAAGTGTATTTCAATGAAGGACTTAGGATACCCAAATGTCTTCGAGAGTCTTTTGGATACGTTTTCACAACCAGATTAAAGAAACGTAAATAAAAGCTATATATCTCCATACCTTGACAAGCTTCTCATGCTACAACAATAAAACGCACTTTAGGCCCAACATCATAATCTACAAGGAGTACTTGAAAAATTCTGAACATTTTCTTATACAGTTTGTGCCTGTTTAAATCTATCAATAAATTTATTGCGATTGATAATACAAAAACATTCTAATTTGCAGCTGCATGTGATGCACGCCAGACACCTGAAAATATATTCGTGTTTCACAACATAGGTAAATGATAACCATATAAAAGTGAGGCGAAGAACAACTCTGTTGCTATACATAGAGCATATTATAAAATCCTTTAGGATAATTTTCATTTGATATCTTGGCCGACTTGGATAAAGTTTACGGTTGGAATTCTCAATATTCTACCATTCTGAGGTGATTTCGTTCCTTACACGATGGTTACGAATCGACGGAAGATGACCACGTCATGGAAGATCGTTATCTGCGATTGCTGAGCGGGAGGTGGCTGCTGTGAAGAGGACACGTCATAAAGATGCACCATACACAGATGACTGTGGTGGATATTTCTATTATCAGGGGCTTTAATATGTCTACTGTTATTAATATAATGAAGAATCAATTATAGCTCAAAAAGGTTAGTGCAAGGTGGGGCCCACATTTGTTGACGACTGACCAAAAATAAACTCTTGTTGGAATTGTCAAACAGCTGCTGGCCAAATATGAAAAGTGTGACCATGGAGTTTTATGAGCATTATGTTTTAATGCAAAGGGCCTGAATGTCCGGGTGCCTGCGTCAGACTCTACTAATTTCACTGGACAATGTAAACCTCTAAAGTGTTGCTAAAAGATGGAACATAACCGAACCGGTACCTGAACTCACCATGACAACGCACCAGTGAAAAAATCGGTTGTTATGACAGACTTCCTGAAGGAGCAAAGGAACGAAGCTTTGCCAGATCCTTCATACTGCCTTGGTTAGCTCCGAATGGTGTGGTGTTGTATGCCGTTATCAAAGAGACGCTGAGAGGCAGACAATTTATAGGTTGCCTTGCGGTTGGAAGTTTAGTTCTCGAATGCTTGAAAAAGATACCAAAATGTGACTACAAGATAGAATTTAAAAATTAGATAACCAGACTGAGAAAGTGTGCAGATGTAGAGGATGTAGGGTTCAATTGTAAAGAACTTCGTTATACAGAGTACTAATATTCAGAGCTTTGTAAATACCCCTCGTAATAGCCATATGTATGTTTGTCTTATTCCAAAAAGGTTTTAAGTAAATAGTTTCCATACTGGTGTACTGCGAATCATATATGGCAACGAAGACTTGAAACATATCCAGAAATGTCCCTGGGGTCATTTAGTGACGTTTGCCCTTTACAAATATGCACGAGTTAAATCAAAGCTTACTAGCAGATAGATAGATAGATAGATAGATAGATATGTTTGTTGCTTTGTGTGTTGGTGTGTGTGTTGAGAATCGATTATCTGTGAAAAGCGCACAAACGGCAAAGAAGAGGAGGTCAAATGCTTCCTTTTAACTCCAGATATGAAACGGTTGTTTTCTTGTACTATGTCACTCTTCAGTCTCCCCATCAATGTTCATGATCCAAGCATACTTTCCGTAGATTGCAATTAAAATATATATGTCAGATAGACCACTATAACTGCATAACATTATGGATTTTATATAACTTAGAGCGAAATAAAAATATGAATAATTAGAAAATTCATCCGAATTGACTGATAAAATATTGCACAAGCAATCGTTTTGTTATAAGAGACAGAGCCCCTCACGCAGTTCGTATTTGCAACAAGGACTGTTTATATGCTTGCGACTAAAATGTTTCAGCTGTACAACGAAATTTAAAGAATACAATATTAACACCTCTTTGGCCCTTGTGGTATTGCTCTTTAGTTATTTGGTACTTCTGAGAGAAGGAGTGTTATAAGGTGAAATTGTTTACATTAGCTATATGCACAATTGAGAGAATGTTGCTATATATCAATGTTGTTTTCATGTACTGTGACTGAAAATTCTTAGTAGGTGGTAA
This sequence comes from Megalonaias nervosa, assembly GCA_016617855.1. NCBI lineage: Eukaryota > Metazoa > Mollusca > Bivalvia > Unionida > Unionidae > Megalonaias > Megalonaias nervosa. The sequence continues at coordinate 21,362 of JAECUM010005349.1, read as the reverse complement.
TTAGGGATAGTATTTACTATCGAAAGCAGAAAACTATCAAAATGGCCGCTCCCATGTGCACCAAAAAGGTGCCTGAACTGGTCCGATGCAGACTAACTTGAGCAATTATTACAATAGGGAAAATGAAATTTGCTAGCGTAGAAAGTACTAGCTTCTGAATGTACAACAGATGAATGATAAAATTTATTAAATATTTGGGTCTGTTGTTTTCAAAATAAAAAACGTTTTTGGCTCGTTTTATTCCAAAAGGGATCACGTGGAGTTAGCTTATTTTAGAGGGAAGCACATCTGAAATAAGGCCAAGTTATATACTCGATGACATCAATTACACCTATCAATCATACACCAAAAACAAAAAACACTTAAACGTTATTTTAACAATATATAAGATATACAATATCTATTATAATAGCCCAGATCACCAGCATGGAAAGCCAGAGAAATTCATTTTCTTTAAAAATTGAAGCCTATCCAAAGTGCCAAACTGTAAAGCGGAACCATTACAATTTGTTGGGATCTGTGGAATCGGAATTCGTGTTCATCATCTGGGTGCCATTAGGTTTGAATTTTGAAATTCAACGTCACTAATAAGTATGACAATCAATCATACGTCTTTCATATTTGTTGATGAACAAATACACTGCTCAATCTTGTTGATAATTTCATACAGCAATCATATTTGTTAATAATTCCATACATTGGTCATATTTGTTGATAATTTCATATATCAATCATATATGCTGAGAAATTCAATACAACGATAAAATATGTGGATATATTCACATATCAGTGATATGTGTTGATTTAAGAGTATTACCTCGAAAGGTATCGATGGAAAATTGGTATCCGTCTTAAATTCAATGTATTCTAATTTGCTGGAAAATGTAGAGTCAAGTGAAGGATTAACCAAATACTTTGACTGTATGTCAGGGACTAGACAAGGTTATAATTTACTCTACTATTATTTTGTTTGTTTATTAACGGTTTTAATCGGTTACTGAAAGAAAAAAGGTGACAGAGGCATTTTATTTCAGAGAAGGTCCCTGATCATTAAGCGCTCTTGTATGTTGATAATGCAGCTAATTGCGCCGATACAGTGATAGCATAGAGCAAAAACAGATTCACATAATACACAGTAACAATACTGGAATGGTAGTTGACATGGAAAACACAAAAATGAATTGTGTTTCAATGAAGGATATTTAAGGAGTTAAGAAAGTGGTTTTTGAATGGGGCACCAATTGGTACAGTTTCATTTTACAAATATATGGGTCTTGTGTTTATACTCAAATTATCCTGGACGAAGGCTAAAGAAACATGAAGCAAATCAGATTATCAAATGTTACTGCTATCTTTTTTATCAAGGAAATCTGTGAACTTAAGTTGTGTTGATGCCTTTACAATATTTGATACTATGGTAAAACCTATATTATACAATGGTTCTGAATTGTAAGGACATAACGTATTCAGAATGTATTGACAGTGTTCAAAACCTCTTCTACAAATAATATCTATCTATCTATCTATCTATCTATCTATCTATCTATCTATCTATCTATCTATCTATCTATCTATCTATCTATCTATCTATCTATCTATGTCACGGAATGCGAATAATTATGTTGCCCTTGTAGAATGTGGCAGACTACTGTTTTGTGTTGCATATTACTTTTATTGTGTTAAATATTGGTTTAAATGTCTACATAAAGAGAGGAGCAGATTCCCAGCAGAATGCTTCAAAATACATAAGTCATTAGATGATAACGGACGTGTTACATGGGCATCACATGTGAGGCATTTATTATTTAGCTGTGGTTTTGGCTTTGTATGGATATAGCAAGATGTTGAAAATGTTAATGTATTTGTAACATCATTCTCTCAAAGAGGGCAGGTGTTGAGCTAATCAAAACTGGCATGATAAATTATGCTGTCGTCAAAATATAGGCATTATCAAAATTATAAATCATAATTAAATGTTGAGAAGTATCTTTCCAGAGGTTTACCCATTTATGCCCGCAAAGCTCTTTTAAGATTAAGAAATTATAGTCATAAACTTTCTATAGAGATTGGTAGACATGATGGTGTTACTACATCATATCGTATGTGTAATTTTTGTTATCGCAGTAATTGAGCGTTCAGAGATGATGAATATCATGCATTTTTAATTTGTAAACATTTAAATTAGTCAAATCTTGGACTAATCATCAATCTCTAGAAAAATATTGTCTCAATACAATGTACTCTTGTTTGTTGTGGAATTGCGTTATGTATAGAAAATTTGTTGAGTCGAGAAGAAATTCATAATATATTTAATATAAACACAATGTTTTGTTATGTATATTTTTTTTAATTGTTTGTTCGTTAGTTTTCTAAAATTTTATTTCATTACATGCTGTTGTAATATAACATTGTATGCTGGACTTGACATTGTCCAAAACCGAGTTCATTTCTGTTAGTCCGAATTAACGCTTTTTAATTTTTTTAATTTCATTTTTTTTCCATCAACTAATACATAGTTAAATTATTCTCTATGTTTATGGGCTTAATATCAAGATCTTTATTAATAGAAGAAGTAAATATGCAAATTTGGGTCAGGGTTTTGGACATTCCTAAGTGAATTGTACAGGTTATGGTTTTGATTTTGTAAACATCAGGATCATTCTAGAAGGTTAATTTCCATTAGGTAAAGTTTTTTTTGTTTTTTTTTGTTCGAAAATGCTAATTGTGACCTGAGGTCAAGCAGAGAATGACATAATCTTGCAATTGTGAGGATTTGGTCAATCGAGGTTTAACATCTAGCACTTTTAAGTTGTATTATATGTTGTGACAAGGAGTTTGGGGCAAGAATATTTTTTGTTCAAATTATTGAATTCAAGTAATTATTTTCTCTGGAAATACAAAGGTGCTCTGATAAAATTCTTGGATAGAGACATTCACTGGAATTTATACTAATTTCAAACCTGGAATAATATTATTGTGATTCAACAAAAGACTGTTGACACATCAACACTTAAATAGCTACAACAGACACGTCATCGACTTCAATTTGGGGATTTTTTTCTGGACTATTACTGAATTTTATTCAGGATTTTAAAATATTAGGACTTGTGTCTAATTATTGAATTATTTTGTGATCTGATTCGAAATACCGTTCTTTTTTGTCATTTTCACTTTGTATTCTACCGAAATAAATTATTTCTTAAATTTTACAAACCTTGTTGTCTTTCACTCTTTTTTCTTACTTATTTAAAGAGCATAGACTGGTAACAATTTATATGCTTCTCAGGTAAAAGATTTTGTTTCTCTATATATTAAATTAAAATTCTTGAATCTTGAGTCTTTGTACATGTTGATAAGTTCCATACATTGATCTTAGCCGTTGATATACCAGATCATTTGTAATTATTGTTAAAGTTACATGCCTTGATTGTATCCGTTTAGAAACTATATCATTTGTGTTACATCCGTTGTTGAACTTAGTGATCATGAGTAAGGTATCAGATTCTTACATCATTAATTTGTATTATAAATATACGTGTCATTCACGTAATTGTTTAAAGCCATTTCGATAGATCTAATCCCACCCCACCATCTTCTTGCAGTTCCTTTTATTAATTTTTTTGTATCATCTTTGTAAATATCCACAGCCGAACTTCATGTAACGTCTGTAAAGTAACTACCTTTTTGTGCTTTGTCTCTGCCTATTTAATGTAATCCTTCTATGTAGGATTGTGTTCTTGAAAAGAATCGGAGGGCTCCATATGAGCCTCGGCTGGTACAATACCAGTTTCACAATGTTACTTGTCAGTTTTTTAATGTATAAGATATTTGCTGACCAACACGATATTTTAACCACTAAAGAGATGTTTTAATTAAACATTTGTTCTGTCTTCCTCCATACATTTTGGTTGGTATACCGCATAAAAGTGCATCTAGGCGAGGAATTGCATCATTCAAACTCTGATGTAAATTACTAAATACCTTGTAACACTTACACAGTTCTATCCACTGGTGGCATATAAAGTGAATTGTATATGTGCTACGTATCAGAGTAGCAATGGTGTTTTACCAGTGATATGTATATTTAATTTGCATTCATTGTTAGTTTTCTGTATTCCTTGTGTTCTATGGATGATTGTAGTTTGGATTTGACTGTGTCCAAAATCATGTTCATTATCTACCTGATCCGAATCATTGATTTTGGTTTTCTAAACAACATGTTTATCTCAATCTGCGTCCATAACATAGGAAATTCCCCATGAAATGCCAGATCTACCTGATGTTTACCACATTTTATATTATAATGTTAATAATAAACCTTCTAATTATAACTAAGATTGTATCTTGTTTACCTTATCAACCTTCTAGAATAAAGTTTTCCACTAGGTAATAGGATTTATTTTTAGAAAATGCTACTTGTGAACCGACTTAAAGTAGAGAACTATATAATCTTGTTTATCTAGAAATTATTCACTCGTGCTGTAAGATCTGAACAGAATCATTGTATTAAAGTTGTGTTCACTATTTTATTTAGGCTGGAAATTATTTATTCAATTATTTAATTCAAGTTATTTTTCTCTGGAAATACAAAGTGCTCAAAAATAACATTCTAGGAAGTTGAAACTTTGATTTATAGTAAAAATCAACAAAGGATATAGTCTTGGATTGTACTATTGTGATTCAACAAAAGACCGTTGGCACATCACTAGGACACAGGCCATCGCAGGCACATGAACACTTCCAGCGTTGGATTTATTTTGGATTACCACTAAAGTATATTCAGAAATTTAATCGTTAGGACTTGTGTTAGATATTCCATGACTATTTGGGATTTTATTCGCAATTCCGTTAAGTTCTTTCATATTTTTCACTTTGTATATTTTAGGAAATAAATTTTTTGTTGCATTTAACAAAAATAGTTGGTTTACGCTCTTTTCTTTTACTTTCTTTAAGACCATAGAGTCGTACTACCAGGCTCTTGAACGAATTTAAGAGACAGACGCCAAGCGAGAGTCTAGCAATGGTTTTTGGAAGTGATTGTTACTGATGAGTGTCGGTGATATCTTGTTTCCGTCTTTCATTTTTCTGTCCAAAAACTGCATGAGCTATGTCGCTAAAGCCATAAACACCATTTGTGCATTGGTGATAAATATCAACATATCTGTTATGTAAGATGACCGTTAGCCACCGAGAGATTGCAGCATCAAAGTAAAAAAAAAAATATTATAGATGTGCATATTTCAATAAAACGGGGTAATGAGACTATACAACTGAAATGTTGCAAAGACATTGCACATCTGTACCTTTATCGAAAACATGTACATAACAAGCCTACATTTTAAAGTAACAAATATCTATACATATGACATTTTTGCTATTTTATATTTTGTATGTCGTTCGCTATCGACCACAATACATATGTACTTTACAGGTGGTAGGGTGTATTGGCAATGAACTGGACAGTATGTACATGTACTCCTTCGTGTGTGCAGTTCGCATGACAAAATAAACAACATATACATAATGTGTTTCAAAAGTAAGAAAAATAACAAAGTATTAAAGTTGTGCATTTAAGTATGTTTTCGTTTTGTGAAGAACGTTGATAGCACATTATACCATGAGCAAACATACCAGATTTTGCGTAAACTTCGTTTAGAACGGAACGATCGTTTGTATAGACCTCACCCAGACACTCGATCAGAGCATATTGCCTTGCATCATGCGAAAATCTGGTTGGACAAGATCATTTAAATAGTATAAAGCAAATACCCACCAATGGATTCGATTTCTTGATCACAACATATGCAATAACTTAATTAAACAGTATTGAAATATTACCCTGTGTTAAATAGCTAGCTCTTCTGGTTCACATTACTCTTTCAGGAACAATTTACAGTCACCAGGTAGGTTCGAGTTTACGAAATTAAACGACACCACTGATACCAAGGAAACGGTATCCAGATATTGTTACTACGGTATTCATTTACCGTTGCAATTCTTATGTTGTTGATACAACAGTAAATATGGCCGTTGAAAGGAGAAAATTTGCGTTTGCGATGTTTCTACTTTTTTTTTTAATTGTTTAACACCGATATTATTGTAATGGTATTTATGTTGCAAGGGCATTCATTTAGTGTTCCAAGTTCATTGTATGATGTTGGAATGGTGTTTGATCGTTGCAACTGTAATTATTGCGCTGCAACAATGAAAAAGTATGAGTACAACATCAAAATTACCAAATTACACGATAAAATATAATGCTTTACAGTGTTAACAGTAATTTTCATTGCTGTGATGCAATAATTACCATTGCGACTAGAAAAATCTACCGGTGTACAAGCAAAAAGTATAATCGACTAAACATTTTTTTAGGCAAGAGAGAAAAGATATATTTTCGAGGCGAAGGTTTGGCCCTGAAAAGGGCCTTTGAGTTTCTTCTTCTTCTAATTTCTGTCTTGTCTTTATCTTTGCCTCCAACATCTTATTTTCTCCACTACATTCTTGTTCTTCTTCTTCTTCTTTTACTCCTCATACTTTACTCCTCCTTTTTCTCCTTCTCCTCTTTCACTTTTTCTCTTTTCATTTTCTTCTTCTTTTCCAATTTTTTCATTCCGTCTTCTCATTTGTTCTTTATCCTCTTCGTCTTCCTTCTCCTCCTTTTCCTGTTTGATTAGGTCACTTGGTCGTTCCTTCGCCTTCTTCAAAATATTTATCTCCATCTTGTGTCTGTTTGGGCTATAAGATCCATCTTCCAACCTAGCCAACATTTCCTCCATCATCCCTATATCGTCAACCACTTCTTGCAACTTCTGCATATTGTTGACTATGATTGCCAGCCATTTTCTTTTGTTATTCAATTTGTATGGCGCGTGACGAACGCTACAATTTATATCCGTCAAACACGTACGTGAACGAAAACATCCCTTCACACCAACTACCCATATCACCTACTAAACAACATATAGTGATGAGAGTGCTACCCTAAAATAAATATTTATACTAAACAAGACACTGATACCAACAAAACCCACTTTATCTTCTATCAGTAGAGAGTGGGAAGGAACATTGTGCAGGTACAAAGAATTTTTTTGTTATGATAAAAAAAAAAACGTACCCGTGCACACATACACACACAAACACACACACATACAGAAACGAACGCGCGCACACAAGCACACACACACACACACACAAACGTCCGCTTGTGCAGGGACAAATTTTTTGTTAAAATAAAAACACACACACAAACGTACGCGCGCACACAAACACGCATACACATACATACACACAAACGTACGCGCGCACACAAACACACACACACTCACACATACACACAAATGTACGCGCGTACACACACATACACACATAATTATATAATTGGCAACTTGATAAGTCTCTCATTTCTAGGGATCTGGTTAGCCCTGAGAAGGGTTGTTTTTTTTTCTGACTCGAAATGCACCTGGTTAATACTGGCACCTCCTTGGTCGGGCACCACACACGCATCTACTACTCCAATATTGTTCCTAATTCAGTGTTGTTCTTGGGAGTGCAGAGAGGCTTGAGTTGCTTCACTATCCCATTCTTCAGTTTGAGCTATAGTGAAGACTTGGTCCCTCTATCTTCTACACCAGACCCGTGGATGCTGTTGTTGTCGTGGTTGCTCTTGATGCGGCTCCCACTCTTACCGCTGTCTTTCCACCTCCTCCTCCGAGTCTTCTGTCTGGATGACAGCAGATCTTGGTAGTGGTTGTGGCTGTGGCTGCGGTTGACGTGGTGGTGGTGGTGGTAGTGGCAGTGTCCTCACTTTAGGTTTGACCTCACACGTTTGTTTATGTATGAGGTGAGGCAAGATCAGTCTTTTCTTTTCCTTCTCCTCTTCTTTCTTCTTTTTTTCCTCCGCTTCCTCAAGTCTGGCACTTTCTGCAAAGGTCTCCATGGCCAGTTCATCCAGGATTCGTCTGGCATACTCCAGGTGCACTTGGAGCTCCAACAATTTCCTGATTTTCCTCATCTTCTTTTGAAGTTAATGAGTGAACGCTGGATAGGCAGGCTGAAGAACGCTATTATGTACTGTAAGCTTGGACGTGATGGAAAACATCCCTCTTACACAAAAACTATCAATACCCATTCCACCGTCAATAATATGGAACGCGCGGACCTAGAAAAAACCATTGACGTTCACTTTTTACCTACAAGCCCACTTTACTACTATTCATACATGTCATGGAAACGAAGTATTTATTAGCACACTTCTATGTTTAATTACAGACAAAAACAAAGACAGACACATATTTCGCAGTAGAGTAATATGTATTTTATAGATTGTTGGGGTAACCCTGAAAAGGGCTGTTTTGTTTAGGGTTGCGGGAATCTCCTATCGTCTAGGATTGCGTCCCCGTCTGCTGCAGGCTTTCCCACAGGATAGGGTCTGCTTCTTCGGAAGGAGAGTGAGAACTTTTCCTGTCCACTCGATAGTCCACAAAACCTATGTCTGGCTCCTGCTGTTGCTGTTGTTGTTGTTACTGCTGCTGCTCTCACTGCTTTTGAAGTCTATACTTCTCGGTCCACTCTTCTTGCTCCTTTTTCATTTCATCTTTGAAGGCATCTTTTATCCGGTCTTGGGTCACTATTGATATCCTGACATTCTCTATCTCTTCAGCCTAGGGTATCAGGCTTTGCCTGACACGATGTAAATTCACATGGGCTGAACTAGAAGTCAACAATGGCTGGTCGGACTGGAGGCCCCACTGCTTTCTATGGCTCAAGCGCGGACGCGATAGAAAACATCTCTGCGATTTTTGGGTAGGAATGCTATAGCTCATGTCATGGTGAGGGATAGAGAGAAGTCAAAGAGCATTGATAGTGAAAACAAATTCTTTTAAAACAAACCACCAAGATTATTTTTCAAAATTTAACATTTTTATTCAACCAACAATTAACCAACACATAATATAACAATTCAAACAATATGAAATAGCATATTTTTGACAAGGTTGACAACGTTGCGAAGACAAGTTAGACTTCCACTGATGGAGGGCATTTGGCCATTGATGTGCACTACGTTTCTTAGCTAAAGACAAGAGATATCCATAATGGTCACAAAACCATCGATTTAATTTTTCATCCTTTCTAGAAAGATCACGATCAAAATAAGTCACTAAATGTTCTAACGGTTATACAAGACAGCGTTGATGAAGAAAATACACACAATATTGTCCACACACTATGGAATCTGTGCCTTGCAATTTCATATTATTGAATAATGTCGTCTTTGCATTTCTTCTCATAAAGTCGATCATGTCGTCTTCCAAAGGTGGCAGTCCATACGAATCAAAATACTCCTCACAGGTATAGTGTGGGAAGTAGATGGCTACCCAGTGGGTTTCCGGGAGGGGACTTTCTTCCGTGTTGATGACGTAAGCTTGATGGTCGTTACTGTGAGGTACAGATCGTAAAGAGCCCACAAGGAAGTCACTAAGATGCACACTACACGACGACCCCAATTCATTGGATAGATTTCTCGTAAAAAGTGTTGATAATCCTCCACAGCCTGAATAGTGTCAGTGATTTCCTTCCATGGCAATTGTTGCGTCACTACTGATAAGGGTCGTGACATGGTGACAGGTTTTTTTACCCTCTTTTGTTGAGGTAATAAATGTACCTGTTGAACAGAAGCTTTCTTATTTCAGTACCGTACCAAAATTGTTTGGTCACTAAATCGCACACCACACGCCTTACAGAAGTTTCCTCTTGAACCAAGATTTGTTCGTGTAAAAGAATTTGAGAATCCTCTTACTCTTTCGTCGGAATACGGTGAATTATGGTCACCTTGTAAGTAGAATGAGTGGCATCCAAAACTTTATGAATCTCACGTGATTAATCAATGTCTGACCAATGGAACATTTTGAAATGTATCAATCCTCTTATACCATTCAGGTACAAGTGGTTCCAACATCGGTGTAGTAAAGGATGCAATTATTCTTTGCGTTTTACTTGTATTTTGACAAACTCTCGGTAAACGCGTTCTCTCAACTGCACAGGGAAACCACAAATGTCCTCTTGTAAAATATCCCTCAAGAGGTTACTGAGGTAGTGACGGTGCGGAGACCATCAATCATTGTTTTAGGTAAGCTGAATCTTTCTGCATCCACTCTTGAAGTGACACACCGCAACTGAAGCACCTAACTTTATCACCTTCGTCCAAGTAGATAAATCCGGCTCTGGCCAATTCTTCGGGGGTAGGTCCTCCCAGATATTTATCCCAATTTCCTTGGAAGGTTTGGAATCGACTTTCAAAGTCGAAGTATTCAGACAAACGCACGGGGAACGAATATTCTTCTTTCACAGGCTCGTTTCAATGAGGGTGAGGTGAAACCCGCAGTAATTTGTTCAGACATGGATGACATCCGTAGGGTGATAGCCGCATGGTTTTACTCAAGAATCACCGAAATTGAATGGTGTCTGTTTAAAAGCATTCATGTTGTCACCTTAAACTATCGGTCTTGGACATTTTCCCTTTTTATACTAGCCGTAATGAAATCTCAAGCTTGCAAATCTTTCCTTTTTATGTCTAGTTTTGGAAGTCTTCCTTTGTTCCTTCCTGGGCAAGGTACTACCTCCTCCAAGGTACAGTCATAAATATACCGTAGTGTGATGGGTGAAAAGGCTATAGAAGGCAAGGACAGAGCGGAGACCATCGAGCATGTTCCATAACAGCAAAATCTTTATAGATACATAGATCCATACTCAACCACAGACCACAGCTGAAACACTGTACTTCGTATCCCAATCCAGTCTCAGGTCGTAAGTAGATAAATTATGCTTTAGCTAAAACATTCGACGTAGGTAATCCTTCCCTATCCGTGGGCCATTTTTTAAAAGTTTCCAATCGACTAGCACAATCACAATTGTCAGGCAAGAAGACAAGAAAATAATGTTTGAACTTGGAGTTCTCAGAGGGTCCCTCGATCGATTCTTGCTGTGTCGAAATAATCCTTCTTGTTGGTGGCTATACTCTTGGAACCATTTTTGTATACCAGTGATTCCGTACGGCAAAGTGATGCGGTTGGGAAGTCGCACTCGCCTCTGCCATACGATTTAATACAGTTTTTTCGAAAGTCGACTGACGATTTGGTGTGTGAGTAAACATACAATCTTGTGTGGTTCGTAGGTAGTCACTTTAAAATGTTGATCCTCTCCAGATTGCAAAGCTTCTATCAACACACAAAGTTCACCTCTTGACTGGTGCGATAATTGATAGTCAGTCCTTTCACTTTACACTCAGTGTGCACTTATTGTGGGTTACGGCATTCGTAGCCGTAATTTATGGGAAACCACTAGCAAAACTTAGAATCTTGTCATCTCGGTGCTTGTTCGTCCAGGTTCCTAAACGGTCTCCTTCGATGTCAGGGTGCCGGTGCCGATGTAGATGCAACTGTCCGTGCCAAAATACAGCACACGATCTTCTCAATGGTGTAAAGCTTCGTACAATTTTTAAGCGACCATGAGCTGTCACGTACGCTGCAATGATAACATTTCCAAATTCGTCGGCCTGTTTCAAAGTCCAGTTCTTCTTCGTAATTGACCAGGATCAAATCTTCACTAATTCATCCACGTGTTTCATGTGTATGGTTTTGTCGTGAATCATATGGAAGTTGCGGGAAGTTTCTGTCAAATACACCGTCTTGGGCAAACACGGTCGTTGTGCCATTTTACCCCACAGGCAATTCAACTTCACTTTGGCAAGCGAATGCCTTCCTTCGTTTTTCCCGATGTGATCTAAAGTGATGCCTTCCTGTTCCAAGCACTTCTCTTTGAATTTCTCTTTTTCTTCGAGAGCGTGGCACCAGGAAGGATAGCCGCTGGTTTCTTGTTTCAGTTTCAAAAAGGCATCCACATAGTCTGCGAAAATGCCTTTCTGAGTCGCGTTACCTTTGTGGTACTGTTCTGTCTTCGGAAAGTGGTAAATATCGTACACTTCTAACATTTGGTACCCCAGATCCAGAGCTTTGAGCAATTCCACGCTGCCCACGTTCCCGTCAGGCACGTTCTTCCTGGGTGTGTTGACAAGGTTTGTCTTGGTTGCATGTTTCGACACAGATACAGCACAAGGGAAACATCAGTTTTCCTTGGCAATGGTGAGGTTAAACGGGATGAAACGGGATGGTACAAGTCCGTGGGAGGCAAGACTTTACAATTAATCAATCCTTTGTACTGTCGAATGTTGCACACGTAAGGATACAGCGAACACACGTCCAGGTATTCGATTTCTTCTCCTTTCTCCTTGTCGGCGTGGTACAGCAAGCAGGTGCCATTCGTCCGTCCTCCGTACAAACTATCCCGGGGATTTAGAGGGTCCACCAACTTGTAACTTTCCACGATACGTTTAAACTCGGGATTGGTTTTCAATCGGTGATCGTACTCGTGTTCCCACATTTCCACCACTTGGTATCCTTGCTGTTCTAACTTTAAGCGTCGCTGCCAAGTGGCCTCGTACAAGTCTTCCATGGTACATTGTACAAACTGACTTTGGGTGTACCGTTGAGGGTAACAGATGGGACATTCGTGAAATAATCAACCGACAAACTCGTACACGATTCTAGGGTTTTCTTAGTCCAAGTTATCCACCGAATACGTTCCGATGGTCTTTTCTCCTCCTCTGTCTCGTGCGTGTTGGATCCATTTTTCTTCCTTGTCACACAAGTAATGTAGCCAGCGTAGAGCTTTGACCAAGTAATGACGTTTGACAAAGTTCGTCGTTGGAGGGCTTATGTCAGCCAGGGTCTTCTCGAGCATGAAGTGTTTGCGGTACACTAAGGAACACACTTTGGCAATGATGCAGGCTTTTCTCAAAGGATCGATCCCTCCGTGCTCCATGAATAATTCTCGAAATTTTCCACAGCATCGCCGTAAAATGTCCACGTCGGAACGACAATACTTTAACATTTCTTCCTGAAAGTCGATGGGGTCCTAGGCGTAAGTGTGGTACCAAGCGTAGAAAGCTCCTCATTGTTCGGTGCGCATGTTGTCGGGGTCGTAGAAATGATGATCAGGTACATGGTGTAGAACGGCATGTTGATTGGCTTCGGTATTGACAAAGTGTGGAAAATAAACTTTGGTCACTTCTGTCATTCCAGATGTTTTAGGCATTCGACTCAAAGGCATGGTCAAATAACTCATCGAAACTTTATACTGCACTTGTCCCACTTGCATGGAAATGAGATTGGCTCCGTTCAAAGTCGCTTTAGGACGTTCGGTGCTTTGTTCCGCATAGTATTTTGGAAGAAACTGTCCATCGTATCCCGATAAATTGTGAGCCATCACCGTGGCATAGCGATGGCAATCTCCGTAACGTTCGATGTCCTCTTGGTTCCATGTCTTGTAGATAGGGTCTAAGATCCATTGAGCAAAATCGGTCAGCGTGTTAGCTCCCAAAAGGATTTTTTTCACCTCCTCCAGAAATCTTGCTACAGTGAGGACAATGATAAAAGATAGGCTCTTGGATGCACTTTTCGCATGGACGATGAGCCAAGCAGAGATTATGAATATGAATGCCGGTCTCTTGCATGCATTCGAAATCGAGAAAAAAAAAAACACTTTTCTTCTGGTCATCTTCTTCCTCTTCCTTTTCCTGTTTGGGTTGGTATTTCTGAATGTAGCATTTGTGTTCCAAGTCCGCGATTTGGTAACAAATGTAACATTGTTTCTTTCCTGGACAAATGTGTGCCTTGGCATTATTCCTACGTATAACTTGTAAACAAGTAGGACACAATCTCAGGAGCTGACAGGCACATTTCTGCTGTGAACCTTGCATATTCAGATGTTGTTGGTCACAGGTTGGGCTGGCAAACGTTCGCTGAAAAATCCGGGAATGCACTTGTTCTTTGTCCTTCGTCAAGACAGGGATTAGAGGCCAAACATACCTCACATTTTGATCCACAATGCTTGCATTGCTCTCGATTGTTTTAGCCATAGTCACATCTCTTACAATAATAACTGTATCCCAGGAATCCGTTGATACTGGTAACGGCATCGAAATATTCATCGTGATGATAGACGTGAATGTATGTTCCGTCTTTGAAAGTTTTGCCTCGAAACAACAGAGGTCCGCGCACTTCTTGAGGGTGCACTTTCAAAGTGTAACGTGGAGCTACGAATGCCACAGAGTGTATCTTTGGGCAGGCCAGCTTGCTGTAACATGAGTTCTGCATCTCTTCGCTGTTTGGCTCGGTTCGATGTTTGAATAGTTTGCCAGGCTCTCTTCCATTCTACCGTGTCGTTCTTGTCGACATACGTTAGCCCTACTACGATGACCCGTACTAAACACAGCTTGTCTTGAGGGTTATTAATTCGGACGAGGCTACGCTTGATGCTGCGACGTTCGTCCACCAATAACACCTGTTTGCGTCCGGTCTCTTTTTTGAAGAGAAATGTGGGTCATCTACAGTGTCTCTTTTCCATCGGTTATGTGAGACGTGTCGTTGGACCGCTGTACTTGTTGAATCTTGGCGATGATATTGGAAGGTGTCAATTCTGTTGGGCTGCTAAACTCGATCCAAAACTGGCGACTTCAAACTGTCGTGATAAACGGAAAGTCTCAAGCGATCATCTTCTTTGGCTTGACATTCCCGTTTCAGTGTGGTTAACAAAGAATCCAACACATCATTGATGAACCCCTGTTTTCTCCAGCGGTACGTCGGACTTGAAATCTTTAAATTTCACAGTATACGTGTAGGCCTAGGTTCTAAAGTTACTACAGGAGAGTTTATCCGACTATTCAATGTGGTGTAGTAGTTTTCAGGGGTTACAGGCGGTGGACTTTGCTTTGACGTAGACTCTCTGGGTCTGGATTCTGGCTCACTCATGTCATCTTCATAACTGTTGGCATGAATTTGAGCTATGGCTTCAACTACTGTGCGAGGTGATAGGTCACGTTTCTGCCTCTTACTTTCTTATCCTTTCTCTGCGAAATGATGCGATCGTTATATCTTGACTGAAAAATGTCAAATGACTACATTTTAAACGTCATGGTCCCCTCTATATAAATGGAAGGCCAGTGTCTTCCCTATATAAAGCGTTGGTGTCTTACCTCAAAGTATTCATTTTACTCACAATGCTACCAGAAGAATGCAAGAGCCAACACAAGTCAAACTTCTGATCAGAGCTTTGTGAGGTGTCATAAAAGGTTTTCATCCGAGAAACTGAAGGACTACTGCCCCTCCTTTTGAGATAAAAGTCAAGATACTTGCTATATCTGTAAGAAGGAAGGGTATTGGTCTTCAGAATGACCACAACGTAAAAGCATGATAGGCATTAAATACGACAAAGGTCAAGATACCTGTTATCATTGTCAAGAGAAAGGACATTGGACTTCAGACTGCCCTAAGAAACAACAGGAGCAAACGATAGAGAGGGGTTACGAACAGGAAGAAGCGAAATAACCTAGACACGTTCAGTAAGAGAAGAAAAGAAGACGAGACCAAAGTGAGGAAGAATAAGAGGAGGAAAAACCAGTGAAAGTGAGGAAATTCAATAAAAGGAGAGAGTGAAAGGAAAAAAAGAAGTCCGTGAACTTTTTAAAGTGATGTGTTGTGAAATTGAATTGTAAAAGTTTACCAAAGAATATATCAGAAAAAAAAACCGTAAGTGTTTCTTGGTTTTTTATTTTTATAATCATAATAAGTACCTACACTCACTCATTCACGCAGGTCCATCGTAGGAAAAAAAGGAATTTCAGTTTTATTTGATTTTGGAAAATATTGAGTAGTCTCTTTTCGAGAGAGATGAGTGGTTTTGAAACTCAGGAACGGGAGGAAATGAGCTTTAACTGCCTTATCCCTTTTGCAACGGCTAAGACCTACTTCTGGACCTGCTACTTTCGATGATTTGGTAGAGATCACAGGTGTTGGTATCTCAGGCGTAGTTGGCGTGTTGACGAGATTGGATTGTTTGGCTCGGGAAGGTCTTTTTCTGCTCGGTCGTATTAAAGAAGTCTAATACATTTGTTTCAGATTCCTTAACCAAAATGTCTAAGAGTACCGTTACTGTTTGACTTTCACCGTCCTCCTTCTCTCGTAGACCTTGGTTCTTCTCTGCTTCTTCTTCCTGTCGTTTTCTTCTTACCTCTTCTTCTCTCTGTTCCAGTTGAATGAGAAAGGCTTGTTCTACTTCTTTCAACTGTTGTAAAAGTTTCTCCAATTCTTCTTTCTGTCTCTGTTTAAAATCCTCGACGTATAATAAGGAAGGAGAAGGCGACGAAGGTGCTGGTACAAGAACTAATTCTTGTGAAGAAGAGAGAAAATCCACTAAATCCCAATTAAAATCTTTCTCTTCTGGAAGTAGGACTTTGTTTGCTTTGGTAGCCGCTGCTATGCCATCACTTCTCGTCTCCACGGGCGGTGCAACCCAATTCATTGTCTTCTTAGTTTCCGTCATGTCCTAACTCTGTCGCTTTGATTCACTGCGCACAGACGCTAATGCACCTAAATAGGGAATGTGATGTCACAGGCAGTTCTCATCGGATTGGAAGACAGACTCCGCACTGTGACTGATTTTGTAACGCATGTTAGGATTGGGGAAAGAACTCAATCCGTTTCGATCCGTTCTTCCACTATAAACAATCGCAGGTCACTTTATTCTATTCACCTGTTCTCGTCACAAGATGTGGACTAACGTAGAATCATCTACCCTCCTATCGTCGATGCTGTTCAACCCGGATTATCCCATATATGTTAAATCATCATGGGCTATCACCCAGATCATAGAGACAGCCCTTTGGAAACGAAGGATCTATGTGGAGAGACAAGGCTGTCTGAAGCGAATCTCAATCTACGGTCCAAAGGTCAGACGAAATTTGCGGAAGAGAAGAAGATTCGTGCGATGCCCTCTATGTTAACTGAATGGTGTTAACAAAAAAAAAAAAATAACATCCAAAGGCCATTTTCAGGGCCACCCCATTGCCTCGAAAGATATCTATTCTCTCTTGCCTAAAAATATTTTGCAGTGTTTGTGTTTATATATTTATGTTCATAAATCTATGTATGTGTAATACTGAATGGTGTATCAGACTTTATGTTCATAAATCTATGTATGTGTAATACGTCTATATCTCTGTCTATTTCTCTATCCCTGTCTCTAACCTCGTCTCTGTGTCTATATCTCTATTTGTCCCAAGAGTAACGCGTATTCACGTCAACCCTTGCCACACTGTTCCCCCCGATTGAGGTCAGCCCCTTGCAACATTTTTGCCAGTGTCCAGTACCGTGACGTCACCACTGTTCAATTCCTATTGTCTGTATACAGACCCGTTCATGTTAATTTCCCTTGTCCGTACACAGACCCAATCTTTAATCCGTATAGTGCCGGAACTCTTTTATCCTTATAGTGCAGAGACCCTGTCTGTAATGCTAATTCCCATTGTCCGTATATTACCCCATCCCACCCCCTTCACTACGTACATCGCTGGGGATCCTGTTGCGTGGGTATCATTTTCTGTATAAACTATATCTTCATATTCAATCGATGTTGATTAACTCATATCCGTTTCGCCAACTTATATATTTTGATCTACTTCAGTGCATTTTTGTGACTGAGTAATTACACGAACCGATGAACATAGCCAAATATTCTACATTACCTTCAAGTATTTCCCTTCAGTGTTGTTTGTTAAACGATTTTACTCCTGTGCACAGGAGCTTGACGTTGGATAGCATTAATTTTTGTTTAACCTGAACCGAATCCTCTACAAAATCTATTTAATAAAGACAAGAATGGTAATATCATGTACATATAAGAAGGTAACTCGTAAGCATATAAATCTTAGCGGAAAATAAAAAGTCGCACTCAAGTAAGCAGTAAATTATTACTTGTCATTCTGTGGAAAACGGCCATAATATAATAATAAAAGGTCATACTAAAGTAATATTAGGTCAAGAAAAGACGAGGAAAAGCTATCCAATAAGATACACCTTGCAAGCTTAGGAAACGGCTAAAAAGATGACGGTGATACTAACAGTGGCATTGCCAACCGACTGTTTAAGGTATATATCCTACTTCTCTTCCACCCCACCCCTAATCTCCCTTTTAAAAATAATTTGGGCGGCATGCATTGTTTCAACCCATTATATGAAGAAAAAAAAAGAAAGTAATGCAACATGTATAAACAGATACTGTCAGCGATGATGCTTCAAATAATAATAATAATAATAATAATAATAATATGTATACCGCAAGAACTTGGGACGGTTAAAATTAGTTGTGTTTCTACAGTAATGAAAGGCATGCATGATTTTCTTTCCTATTCCAAAACTGTATGCTAAATATTTAACTCTTATTTATTTTGAAAATAAAAGTCCATGAATTTACTATTTGCACGGATATCCCGTTTGTTTGTTATTATTAAAAGAGAATTACATATAGTCTTGATTGACACGTTTACAACTTTCAACCATAACATAAAATGTAATTCCACACCAAATACAAACTAGATCTAATTTAAAAACACATTCTATAGCAATTCGTTTCCTTTATCAGAAGGTCTGTAGCATAAAAATTAATTTATTGTATTTTTACACATAAATTCAAATTAAATACAGCGCACAACAAAAGGTCGGTTGTTAATTATGAAGCAAATTCTACAGACAGCATTATTCTTTGGATCAAATTTAAAAATTCCAGAATCTGGAAAATATTTGTGCAAAATAAATTATTTATCCACATTTTGTTCTCACATGAGATTCAATGTAGACTTGTGTCTGACAAATAGAAAATACTGAATTACCTATTTAATAATGGGAGAATACTACATTAGTGGGCATGGCTGCAGGGTGGACGATATGATGGAGTACTGAATTACCTATTTAAGGATGGAGGAAAACTTCATTAGTAGACATGATTGCAGGATGGACGATATGATGCAATACTGAATTACCTATTTAAGTATGGGAAAATACTCCACTAGTGGGCATGATTGCAGGATGGACGATATGATGGAGTACTGAATTATCTATTTAAGAATGGGGAATGCTCCATTACAATAAAAAAAAATATTGCAGTTGAGTCTTGAAATATTTCCTTTTATGTACTTAAAAAAAAACAACGTATCTTGTCTTTCCATCCTGTGCCTATGCGGTGAAGGGCTTCACTACTGCATGGCTGGAAAGAAAGTTCCAAACTTTTGCAATAAGTTTAGGACAATCAATGTGTACAAATTAATTTGTATTGATAAAGCTTCTAATTGAGTATTTGGTCATATTAATTACTGTTTGCACAGGAAAATAAATTTATGTTTTAGTTTCATTAGACCATTTCTAGCGAGGATTGATACGGTGAACATTGTAGAATTTACAGTAGAAACATCATACGCAGAGCAGTTGGATCCGACAGACTTCAGAGTGTGACATCTTTAAACAAAAGAACTTAATGATTGTTAGATTTAGGTTCTTTTAGATTGTTGATTTCTGCATTCAAGCGCGACTTTACCTGTGTCCTTGACAAGTTAACAGACACTTGACCCAAATTTCGATTTTCACTGAAATTCTGACTGCAATCAGTGTTCATCAATGCCCGATTTCTTTATCGTTTTCAAACGTGATTATGATTGTTATGAGAGTTAAAGTCCGTACGTAAACAATTTTATTATTTTACTGAATCAAGAGCCTCTCCTAAAAGTATGTACCGTTGGTCGTTGAGTACAACAGATATACGACCCTGTATGTGTACCGAATAGCTACAGGTCATGTAAGTTCAGTCGCTGACAATTTACGTAATTCGTGTCGAAGACTAATTATAACAAGGTTCATACCTGAAGCCTTCTTTCTATTGCTCGCTGTTTGCATTTAGGCATTTCTTTGTGTCGACTCATTGATCGTATAAATCCATACTAGATACTAATGGGTCTACAGTCTACACACATTTTAAGGTATGTCTGTCCTGGGAGAGAGAGAGAGAGAGAGAGAGAGAGAGAGAGAGAGAGAGAGAGAGAGAGAGACTGAAATAGGTCCAAACATGGAAATACAATTTTGAATAACATGCATAAGATATACCACCGATATATTTTAATATCTCAATATGACATGTATAATAAATATTTCGATCCTAAAACGACACTGGCACAGTCGATTGTTTTCCAGGCATAAACAGTAATTAATGGACCCGAATACAGCACCTCTAGAACTTAAAACAAGTTAACATTCTCCTGATTTTTGCTTTAAAGGTGTTTTGAAAATTCATTGATTTTAAAACGTATATATGTTTGAAAAAGAGAGGAATATAGGAGAAAGAGACATACTTCCCGTCCATATCTATATGGTTTAATGGTGGGGATGGAGTGAGAGTATCTTTGTTTGTCTGACCTGAATAACATAAAATCCGTTATCATAATTAAGGACATTAAATTATAACACCGATAATGGAGCCAAACTGGGGTACGTGTGAATGAGAAATTTAAATATCTGTTTTCGATATCACCAAATTTAGGTCCAAACGTACGACATTCGACAGTCATGCTTATGTGAGACTTAAAATTAATTCAAGTAGATTGTCAGATACTTTACTTAAGTTTAAGTCAAGACGCAGTCTTTCATGATAATACCAGGTGAAGTAAATTAATAAGGATTAAAGGTTCAACAATAACATATTTATCGAAGAGCCAGAAACTATTCTAAGGCTTATTTGCATGTGTTAAATAGTTCTACAAGCAGGAATGTATTTGTAGTCAAAGAATGCAAACGCTATGCAAATAGAAAGACGGACTGACCTGTATTGCTCCACAGAAGGCTATTCCCTTGTTTCCGCCTCCTTCAAAGACCAAAGTTTCGAAAGGAAACTGGTAGTTCCTTATTTCAACTAACACATTAGCGTCGACATTGTCTACAACACCACCGCAAGAGAATTCTCTTGATGCGCCGTTTTTAATGTTGGAGTCATCACAATCATCCAGCTCTGCAATTAGTACAAATTTTATATATATATATATATATATATATATATATATATATATATATATATATATATATATATATATATATATATAGTATTGATATTCTGATCAAGTACTTATGAAATAATAATTAATATGTTAACCATACATCCATATATTTCTCTCAATACATAATACCTGGCATGGGATAGTTTCGTAAAATGGTCCTTGTCAGATTTCTTAACTTACGGCAATGGTGTGACTTTTTCAGCTGTTATTGTTTACTAATTAAAGATAAGGAAAGATTGTGAACAATGTGCTTCGGGCTTGTATTGTTCTTGAAATTGATATCAGGCATGTACACCTTCCATAGTTAATCTGCAGCATGAAGATAGTGAAATACCAATAGTTGACTAGGACGAAGAGCTAGACCCCGCCGCTCCCC